>APFE031258270.1:0-18355 GCA_000404065.3 Pinus taeda
GTTCTCCTTCCTTAAGGAGTGAATGTATGGTGTTGCCCTACCTTAAGGGTTTTGATAATAAAGAAGCATTTCTATCTATTTCTATCTTGTTATTCCTGGGTTATTTCTACTATCATAATATTTCCGGTTTAAATTTACAACAAGTGGTATCAGAGCTACAACACTCCTTTCCCAGTATTCATGAAATGCCTCAAGCTCTCTTGGGTCAAAAAGTAGTGATGCCATGTGCTTCAGATCTGTGAATGTCTCTTTCTGTAACAAGATGTCATCAAATGCATCTTTCTCATGACTGAATACCTTCACTTTTACCATGGTAGTAAATTCTTTGGCAGTGTCAAATGGGTCATACTGCCTTCCTGGGAATTTAGGTAATTGTAGAGATAACATGATCTCTGCTTCTTTAAATGCATGCCCCATATCAGGTAGTGCAAATGATCCACCTTGCAAAGAGAATGTAGGCCAAATGGCCTTTTTTGCTTCCTTTAATGATTTTCTCAACCCACCCTCATTAGTTGTTTGATAAGCTATCTCTCTGGCCATAAATTTGTCTGGAACATAGTATGGGAGGAAAAGTGGCGAGGTAATGTTGCCAAATACCCTGATATACATGAATATTTCCTCTCCAAACCATCTGGCCAGTAGGAGGATATCTACCTCGGCTTCCTTGGAAAACCTATGAGTGTCTTAGTTGTAAACATGTTTGTGGATAGGGAGCATGACTCCATGACAAATTTTGTAAAAATGTGGGTGAAACTAAGATTCCCACATGTCTTTATGGTATATATGAATGGGAAGTGGATCTTGGACAATCCACTTCCATCCCATGACATGAAATTTTGAACTAAAACAAATCGCATCCATCACATAGTCACTCATAAAAAAGGAAGGCTAAACCCTCGTTGAGACACTCCTTTTCCTCCTATAATCGATTATTTCATTTGCTAAATTGTCAGACAAAAATTGGGCCCAATTCATTATGGTTGCGTTTACGACTGCATCTATTAATAACAATGATTATTGGGAAAATTTAGTGCTATCGAGCTTGCCAAACATCCTACATAGCATGGGCACTGCAAAACTATGAGGGGGAGAAATAGACGCATTAGAGTACATACTGTTTTTGTCCTTTTTGATCTTGCCTTCATTATTTGACCAAGTCCGGGTGCAATCTGTTGGGTCCTCGTTCTCTTTGGAAAACTTCTCAATGAACTATTTGTTGTAGATGACTTATGGCTCTGGTAGGTGGTACATAAGCTGTAGGTTGTCTGGCAAAAAAGATATGATAACCTCTTGGCTTCTGGTCCTAAATTCTCTATCTAAGATATTGGTCTCATCAATAACCCATTTAACCATATTTGTATAAAGGATTATCTTTGGGCGCACATCTATGCGATGCAAAAATGAGCATGTCATCTCAAAAATGGAGGCATATGAGGAATCACGACCATTAAATGTGATATTTGTTTCCACAAGTCTTGGTTCCTCTTCTTCTAATATATTATATATGTTTTCCCACGTAGAGGTTCCTCCATCTTTGCTACATGTAGTATCCGAAAATAGAGGAGTCATTTATGATTTCTCAGATGCGACTGCCTTGCGTTTCTTCACCATCGCTCCCAAAGATTTGTTCTGTGGATTGTTCCTGAAAGTGGAGAAAAACAACAGCTATCAGGTATACAGAGATAATAATGAACGTGAAACGAAATAATACAGACAACTTGTACAAGTGATAAAAGGAATTTTATTTGAATGCAAGAAATAAGTTATCATATCATGTTGAATGGATTTTCAGACATAAATGCCATTAACCTTCACTAAATGCCCATTAATGATCGCTATCTCTTAGATTTAATGCTCATAAGTGTCTACATCGTAGGTCGGTAAGACATTTTCTACGGTGGGGAGCGTTCAAATTGCGATAATGCTGATTTTGCGATTTGTGAAGCAATATCGCATATCACATTATCACATTATTCCTTTTTGATTTTCTTATCATCTCTTATGTTTTTGCTAGATGTGAGATGCAAGATGCGAGTTGCTTGTTATTATTTATAAGACATAGCTCATTTGTTAGGTTTTCTATGTAAAGACATTTTTACTATGAACCAGGCCTAAAACTTTATTTGTAATGTATTCAGGAGTGGGTCCAAGTCTTGATCTCATTTCACAATTTTGACTGATGGTAAGCTTGTAATGCTCTTTTAAATTCTCAAAATGCAATGCTGTAAGAAATGATGCGATCGCAATTTCGCATTTTGCTTGTTTTTGAGGTAACATATTAAGGCGTGCCTTCTATGAATAGCGAAATGCGATGTGAGACTTAGTTTTGATGAGAAATACCTAAGGACCTAGTTTATATAAGAAACTTAGTAGTTTCAAAGCGTTCTAGCACGAAGTCCTTTTTTGATTGCTTTTCGCTAGATTTGGTGGGTTAGCAAGGCTTTCAATCATGCTTAATCGTGTGATATGTGGGAAAGGCAAGCATTTAGTGGTTCTTTTGAAAAGGGGTTTGATTGATATCATGTTTTATTCCAAAACTAATAAATAAAATGCCTAAATGCTAAACTTATTTTTGGAAATATTTTTTTAAAGGGTCCCCATTTATTAATGTAATATTGACTACTACTATTAACAAATCGAGGGTTGTTGAATAGCATAACAATTTTCGATTCACTTGGAAGAACTAGTTATCTATGAGAGCTTTTTGAAATTTCTAAAAACTTCTAAAATAGAGATGATTTAGAAAATAAAATTTACATGAAATATAAGGTAAGTAATACTGCTTTGTGAATAATAAAACAAAATCTACTTAACTATTGTTCTTTTGATTATTTTCTTTTCATAAGAAATTTACTTTGTCTACATTAGTCATTACTCAGTTTTTTAAGATAAAAACATGGAGGCTCTTCTCAGATCAATTTTTGGTATACTCAATTGTCATAGGTAGAGCCTCTACTGCAAGCAGGTGTTCATAGCCTCGACAACATTACCTTTTAGCCATCAATGATTCAGTATCCCACCTTGGCCAGAATGCAATTTTGAAGATAAGCTCAGGTTTATATACTTACTGCCTTTTTATTTTATGAAATAATTATTTTCTTCAACTTTTTATCTTTTAATCCATAAAGGACAATGTCTTGGTTTGGTGACAAAAATTGACAACGCCATTCACTTGATTTATAACTTAACTGAACAAGTTGGTTCTTAATGAGACCCTTTGTCTTTTGATTAATACAATCTCAAGCCATTACCCTATTTTGATATGCAGTATTGGTAATCTCAGCTAGTTATAACCTTATGATCATGGTAAGCCGGCTCTTGATGAGACCTCTTATCCTTTAATTTTAAGCATATTTTAGAATTACACTCTAAAAATGAAAGCTGATTAGGTGGGGAGAATCATTGGCTCCTTAAGAGATTCTAGATGACAATTGTAGAGTTTAAAGATGCTTTTTTGTAGAGAGACTTTGCTTTGTTATTGATACTTTTATTGACTGATGTAGAGGAAATATTTCTTTCCAAAGTTAAGTTTCATCAAAGGTCGAATAATTTGGGTAGAGAATAGGAAATTTTGGAGCAATAGAACTTAACTCTATGTTTCATGTGTGAATATAATTTTCATAACAGTCTTTACTTATACAAGTGAAAAGTCAAAATTAAAAAGAGACTATTATTTGCAAAGACGAAAGTAAATGTTCTTCAACTTGTATTATTTTCTAAAAGAAAAAATAAAAAAAAGGAAGACAATAATATACAAGGAATAGAAGAGATCATCTTCTATGGAAAATATTTCTTTAATATCTACCCATTAACAGGTAGAGATTCACTTTTACCTGATAAATTTTGTTATAGAAAGGTTGATGGGCCTATTTGTTCCACAATCTGAAATGGGCCAAGCCACATTTGTTGGCACTTGGTATGCTTACCTTTTTCTTCGTGAGGTTTATCCCATTTTAATACTAGGTCTTTGATTTGAAAAGATTTTGAACTTACAGAATTTGAATAAAAGGAAGTCTTGACTAACTGTTGACAATGTGCATGTGTGATTCTGGCCTTTTCCCTTTCCTCTTCAAGCTTAAGGATTTGTAACTGTCTAGCTTGCATAGAATAGGAAGGAGTTTCTTCAGTGAACTGAACTAAGGCTAAGGAGGGAATAACTACATTTGTAGGTAAGAAAACTTCTTTCCCATAAACCAAATTAAAAGGGGAAGTGCCAATGGAGGCTTTCTGAGTTATTTGATTTGCCTACAGAGAAAATATCAAAGAATTATGCCAATTCTTTTGACTTTGGTCAATAGTTCGATTAATAATCCTTATGAGATTTTTGTTTGTAGATTCAACTAACCCATTTCCCTATGGATAATAATTAGCAGAGTACTTGAGCTTGAAACCTCTTTTAAGAGCAAATTATGTCATAGCATTGCCTGAAAAATAAGATGCATTATCAAACATCATGGCAGATGGTAGACCAAACCTGGTTATGATCAATTGATCGATGAATTCAATGTTGTTTTCAAAATTGGCGACCTTGAGTGGAATTTCTTCCACCCATTTTGTGAAGTAATCAGTTGCTGTAAGAATATATGTATGCTGCTTAGAAGAAGGATGAATGATATCAGCTATTATGTCCAATCCCCATTGCTCAAAAGGTTGTTCAATATTGACTGGCTGTAATGGTAATGCGAGTTTTCTTTGTCTCCCAGCATATGTCTGACAAACTTTGCATCTCCTTACATAATCATGTACATCCTTGAATAATGTTGGCCAATAATAGCCAGCATGTAGGATTTTATGCGCAATGGTATCTCTGAAATTTCCACCAGCTGGTCCATTGTGTAGTTCCCGCAACACCTTTTCTACCTCAGATTTTTCAAGACGTCTAAGTAAAATAGAATCTAATTTATTCTAAATAACACATCATTGATGATTTGATATGGTCTAGCTTTTAGCCTCAAGGCCCTTCTCTTGTAATTTAATTGTGTTGGGGCATATCCATTTTTTAAGTAAAATATGATATCAACGTATCTTGACTCAGTGTCATTAAGGCTCACCTCATAGACTTGTACATCATCACCTGAGTCTTATAGTGTTAATAGATTAGATGCTCCTACTAACATCCTACACAAACCTTGACCTTTTATCATTTTTGTTGGTCAGATTTTGATGTCATATTCTTGCAGAGCTGTTACCCAATTTTCTCTCTTCTCACCTACATCCTTTTGTATTAATAGATTTCTCACTGCTGAGAATGGCATTATTACTTTGGTGTGGGTTTTGAGGAGAAAAGGTTTGAAGTGTTTTATTGATTTGAAAATAGCAAAAACTTGTTTTTCAACATCTGAGTAATTCAATTTAGCCCCCTGCAAATTGGAGCTAAGGAAAGAGATTGGGGCTTCGACATTTTCTTCACTGACTTGTGTCAATATGGCTACATATGATTTCTCAAAAGCAAAAGTGTATAAAATTAAATGAATTAAAAAATTCAAAGTTGCTAAAGATGGAGCATTTATGATTGCTTGATTAATCAAGTTAAATGCTTCATGTTCTGAGTGTCCCAATTTAAACAGAGAATTTTTCTTTATCATAGATTGAAGAGGTAAAACAATTCATGAGAATTCAGGGACAAATATTTTAACATAATTTATCTGACCTAGGAAAGATTGCATTGATTTTTTGTTATGAGGTAAAGGTATTTTAGAAATTTCACTTATTTTGTTAGGGTCTATGTGAATCCCTTCTTTGGACACAATGAATCCAAGGAGTTTTTGTTAACTTAACACGAATAAATATTTCTTAGGGTTAAGAGAAATTCCATACCTTTGGCAACACTCAATTATTTGTTTTAGATCTCTTAGATGATTACTGTGCTTTCTGGAATATATGGTTATATTAGCTAAGTAGATCACTACTGATTGTTTACTAAATCTTTGAAGGCTATGTCCATGGCTCTTTGGAAAGTAGCACCAACATTAATCAGTCCAAATGGCATCTTTCGATAAGCATAAGTGCCCCTTTTTGTCTTGAATGTAGTTTTCAACTAGGCATTTGGATGTGCTAAGATCTGATTATAACTTGAGAATCCATCCAGGAAAGACATTAGTTCTAAGCTTGCAATTGATTGCAATATCTGTTCCATAGGAGGTAATGGGAAATTGTCCTTTTGACAAGCTTTGTTGAGGTTGCGGAAGTCTATACATATCTGAATATTACTATTCTTCTTTCTGATTGGGACAAGATTGGAGACCCACCAGGAATGTCTTACAGGGAAAATAATCTCGGCTTTTAGTAGTTTATTCAATTCAGATTTAATCTAATTTTCTAAACTATGATGGATTTTCCTTAATTTCTACTAAATAGGTTTATCATCAGATGTCATGGGAATAATATGTTGAGTAATAGAAGTGTCATACATTTTAAGATCTTCATAGTTCCATGCGAAGACATTCTTGTATCTCTTCAACAATCGTATAAAGGCTAATTTTTCATCTGATGTAAGTCAAAGGCCTAGATTAATATTTTGAGGTTTCAGGTCATTTCCAAGGTTAATCAATTCAAACCTCATAGTTAAACTCTGAAGTTTTGAATTGGTGGGTTTTTTAAATTTGTCTTTGAGGTCATATAAATCTTCCAACTTAACTACAGACTTTGGTATAACATTATTGGTTGTTTCTTGTTTAAGTTAGTTATCATGTTGGTCTTCATCAACTATCTATCTGGTCATTATAAGAGCCTTTTGATGTAAAAAATCTTACGATATCTGAGTCGTTATTAAAGACTCTCTAGTTGGTGATATTATCGAGAATAGAAGGCCTAAAAATCAATTCAATAGAAAAGCAATCAGGCCTATAATCTTCTTGTGGAATAAGCTTGGTAGCGACATTAGCTAGGAGATCGACAATGGCATTTTGGAGTCTTGGAATAGGGGACATATTAAACGCCGTAAAGTGGGAAGTTGGGTCTTGGACTAATGATTGGTAATGTTTCAAATGTCTCGAAAAACAATGTATAGTATTTCTTACCTGCTTAATCACAATTTCCGAGTTTCCAAATACTTGGAGGTGTTTGATATTAAGGCTAATGGCTTTATATAAACCTTGAATTAGTGTTTCATATTCAAAAGTATTTTTTGTGCAATCAAATTCAGGTCTACATGCTAACATAGTATTTTCCCCTTCTAGGCTATAGAATATGCATCCTGCTCCTGCTCCATCAAAAAATAATTTCCAAAATAAAGAACTAACTATAGGTTTATCTACAAAATTTATGCATTTAGAAGTGTCTGTTTGGGAAAAACTTTTGACTTGAGATACAACAGAGTTTTCCAAGAAAGGTGAAGTATAAGCATTGAAATTTTCTAGAAATGATTCTATTGAGTAGTTTCCAATGATATTGTTGCTATATGTGACTGGTTCATTTTCTCCTTCTAGCTCTGTGACTATGTACTTTTGATGTTTTTCGTGATCAACCTTTATTTGATATGGCTTGCCATTATAGGGAAGCTACATGTGAGACTAGTCAGTTGCAAAATAACCATCAAGTTTCTCTAACTAGTCTCTACTAAGGAGTAAGCCATAGAACTTAGGAATATTATCCACAAGAATGTAAATGAATTGAAAAACTTTAGGGTTTGACGAAAGTCTGATGGTTACTTGTTTAAGTTCCCCAATGACTTCGACTTGGGACTGATCTAACCATACTATACACACAATAGGTTTTTGGGGCTGAACATTCAACTTTGCACAAACTATTCTAGGTAAAATGTTAGATGAAGCTCCTGAATCAACTACACAGTTGTAAAAGTTACTATTAAAAATTTTAAAAGTAAGGAGAAATGGAGGAGTATGATATTTATATCTTCTTCCAATTAGAGCAATGTTAGTTGGATCAATTTTGTCTAAACAAGTGTTAGGGGGTCTTCCCATTTCATGAGCATCATGTAAGATCACAGCAGCAGGAAGAGGTGTAGTAGGTACTGCTTTGAGTTCTTTAAGGAGTAGCTTCTACTGATGTTTCAATTTTATAAACTCATGAAAGGTGATGCTTACCCTATTCTTCTTCATATCATCAACAATATTATATTCCATTTCATCAAAAAGTATCAGGGTTTTAGCTAAAGGTGAAGAATCTAATTGAGAAAGAGTAGTTTGAGTGGATTTTGGCGAAGACTTCTTACCTGTTGTTTTGTCCCTGGGAGGTGGCATTAAAGCCTTCTTCTTTGGATTTATTTGTGGCAAATCAATATGGTTTTTACTTTGGGTGGAAACAGGTAGTGATTCTTGAGTTTTTTCATTGGGAAGTGTAAAATCCCACATTCCTTGTAACGCTTCTAGTTCTTCATCATCTGTTTGTTCTTCATTCGCTGAAACTCATCTTCCTCTCTATATAATTCAACATTTGATATAGCATTTGGAGGTTTATGATTAGCACGGGAATTCCTCTTAAATGGTCTAAAAATATTTCTTAGAGGAAGTATTTGCTACTTGTTTTTTGATATCAATCATTTCGTTAGACATGGTTTTGAGGAATTTTTGTAAACCTTCAAGATCAAAAGGATCTTTAGGTGGTTTCTTCTTAGAGTCATTGCTAAAAGTCACTTTCTTAGATTTTCTTTCTTCTAATGTGTTTTTCTTTTCTACAACTAGAATGTGTTTTTATACAATTATAGCCTCTTTCAAATTTTTTGCCAAAATCAGTTTTGCAACTCTATCAATGAAAATAGTTGTGTTTGAAGGGAGATCAGAAATATACCACTCATTTTGGACCTCATCGCTGGGCTTAGACACCATTAATATCTTATTTAATAATTTATTGAAGCAAGAGTTGAAGTCTTTTATTGGTTCTTTAGGTTCATCTTTCAAATTGGAGAGGTCATTAATTAGGGTATTTGTGGATCTATCATCTCCAAATTTAGTTAATAATTTCTCTTCAAAAGCATCCCAACTATTAATAGAACCTGATGGTAATGAGAAGTACCATGATCCTGCTGCTCCTTGCAAGGTATATCAAAATAATCTTACAACTGCATTTTCTTCTACTACTTCATTCAAGTTAATGGATAACATGAAATTGTTTATGTGTTCCTCAACACTTAGGCCATTATTAAGATTGCATTTTGGTAACTATTTCTCTGGATGAGCTGGTAACTGATGCAAAGGCACAACCATCCTAACAGCTCCTAGGTTTGTCCATGGCCTTAGAGGATTCTATGCTATGCTGGTATGTGAGTAGGAGAAGCTGTAGCAGTGGTTGAAGGTGATTGGGTAGAGGAGGATGTAGTTCCTATACCTGTGTGAATCAAGATTTGGAGTGGCAAGGTGGATGATTGATCTTGTGATGGTATGGATAGAATGAATGAAGATGAAGATTATGTCGATGAGAGAACTTCGATGTGAGATTCAGATGGTGTTTTCTTAGCTTTCTTATTACTTGGAAAAGGGAATTCGAATAGTGGGATTCCAAGTTTTTCACTATGTACTCTAGTTAACCGTTGAGATGGGGTAAACTGAGAGGTAACGCTATCTTGGGATAACTCAAATTCTTCTTGAGATAATGAAATCCCATGTAACTTATGAATCAAGGATTGGACTTCAGGGGCTTTAGTAGAAGAAGAATGATCTGGCTTCTTTAGGATTTCAGTAATGTGTTCTATAGTTTTCTTTGCAACTTATCGCTTAGGATTAAGAGATTTGGAATGAAATTGAAAAGTTGGAGGCGATGGTGAGGGAGTTTTACTCTTAGAATGGCCTGTTGATTTGGATTTGCTTTCCATTCATAGTCAGGCCCTCCTTCTAGCGCCAAAATGTTGAAGCCTTGAAAATTGTTACATATAACATGGGGGAAAACCACCGAGTCCAGACCTTGGTTGGAAATTCCTTTTCTGTTTGGTGTAGTGGCTTCGACTGGGGATAGTGGGACCAATTCCCAATCTAATTTATGATTGTGCTGATGGGGTGATATGTGATATTTTGGAGTAATTTTTAAGCTAAAAGTAATCTAATATAAACTAATAATCACATGTATATATCCTAATTTAAACACTATCTAGCTATGACTATACCTAGGAATAAATTTGAAGTATGCGATCTACAATAATGTCTTAAAGCAATTGGTAATAAAGATCATTCAACTGCAATAAGAAATGAAATCATTTTAACAATAATCATTTTGGATAAATAGTTAGCTGAAATGATTGAAAGATGTATCACATAAGAAATTATTCTTGTATTCAGCATAAAATTTAAGGCCATCACCATACAAAAGTGCAATAATGCTAACCAAGATTCAAACTTTCATACATAAACAACTTGAAGAGAAGTTATTGCTTAATACATAAGTAAAACAAAGTTATGAGAAAAAGTACCATTTGTAATAAGTCATGCTCATGTGATTTAGCAATATTGATCTACTTCTAATCAATCCAACACCATCTAAGAGTACAAAAGTGCAATTTCAATAGACTATGCTAGATAAGATGAAAATAAATCCTATTCCATTCATTTCACCAGAACTTCCTCAAAGGGAAAAAAGTGAATGTTTTGAAGATTGTTTCAGATAAAATTTTTGGACCCTAGATTATTACAAAAAATAGTTGAGGAGGTTTAAATGACCTTACTCAAATTATGCAAAATAAAACAAAAATAAAAATGAACATGGTGACTAGCTCCTTTGTGTTTAATCTTTGAGATCGCAGATGTTCGTCATGAGCTTAACCTCTAACATACAACCGATTTTAGATTTCAACTGCCTATTGAACACGGTGTCAGTCAGTGCTGGCACCATTTTCTTCATGGAAGTGGTTAGGCATCGTAGGGTCATACATTAGCTGTGAGGTTTCACTAAATGTCGCTAGTATGATTCCCAGTTTAACCTGGTCATTTTCCTAATTGCTTCTCCTTTTTCCTTTGTTGCCTGCCTCCACTATTGTTCGAGTTGTTTGACATTTGGAAGAAAACCTGGAATGGACTCTGCCACAAGGCTCGCACTATGTATTTATTTTTATTGATGTTCTCAGTAACACTGTTTACTGTTGCTGCTGCATCTGTTGTTTCCTTTTCTACCTATTTAAGCCGAGAATCCCAGTCTGCAAATAAACTTTCCTTTTTTGATTCCTCCTGTTTAGGCAAGTACGACTTTCTCCATCTTCTGAATTCTTCCAGGTAATGAAGTCAGAAACTCTTTTCAAGATTTCATCATATTCGAGTCTCATCTCAATAACTTGACTTGTCAATTTGTCACTTGTCTCGTAATAGGAATTCCTTTGTGAGATCTTCTGGCATAATAGTTCCTTTTGGTGCATCAGCTGGGAGTTGAGGTCAAGTGCTTCAATAATAAACTAATCAATTCTTGGATCATCTTTATGAAGATCAGTTATCCCTTGTATCCTCACTTCCTTTTCTACTAAGCTAGCTTGATATTTTATTTGCATCTGCTCGAATTCTTGTTGGAGCTTAGATAACTGCGATTCTGCTTACTGGTTAGATTTTTCTTGCTGTAACTATTGTTCAAACAACAAAATTTTATTTTCCCTTTCCTTGAGCAACATTTGCACCTCTTTTGCTTTATCGATAGTCATTGTAGAATAGGTTCTTGCAAACTATGACAGTCTAGTAAGGTTCTCGAATGGGTCGATGGGTGAGTCTTTCCAGACAATATCCATTGGTTCATTATCGGGAGTAGTAACAGCTGTAGCATCCAACTTCATCTTCTTCCTTTGTCTTTTAACAACAAATTTGTTGGCAGGGCTATAGAATACATCTAAAGGAGGAATCTCCTCAATCCTCAAAACAATTTACAAGGTAGGAGTATTAGGAATGTGCTCTACCTCTTGAGTATTTACAGTTTTCTCTACTGCCATTTCTTGAGTTGTTCTGTGTTGTAGAGTGTATAGCTCTAGAGTTTGTTCCTTTGTATGGAGATTTCTATTAAATTTCTCCCATTATTCATCTAAATCCATCACTAGAGGTTTTATTGGTTGGGTGGGGGTGGAATGAATTTCAACCTATTTTTTAGCTGAAGTTTTCTTAGCTATCTTTTCTATAGAATGGGTTGTATATTTTACTGACTCCTTATGTTTGCTTCTCCCATTCTATGATTGTTGTTCTGAGTGCTCTAACTCCCTAGTAGACTTTTCTTGGGATTCTTCTTTAGAATCGACTTTAGAATTTTCTTTGGAACTCCCATCCAGATTTATGCTGGGAGTTGGCTCCTTTATTGGTTCAATATGAAATTCATCTAGTGGGACCTTCAATAGTTTTCTTTCTCTGTATTCATGAAAGGCCTCGAGCTCTCTTGGGTTAAAAAGTAGTAATTCCATGTGCTTCACATCTGTGAATGTCTCTTTCTATAACAAGATGTCATCAAATGCATCTTTCTCATGACTGAATACCTTCACTTTTACCATGGTAGTAAAGTCTTTGGCAGTGCCAAATGGGTCATACTGCCTTCCTGGGAATTTAGGTAATTGTAGAGATAACATGATCTCTTCTTCTTTAAATGAACGCCCCACATTGTGTAGTGCAAATTCTCCACACTGCAAGGGTAACGTAGGCCAAATGACCTTTTTGGATTCCTTTAATGTTTTGCTTAGCCCAACCTCACTAGCTGTTTGATAGGTTATCTCTCTGGCCATCAATTTGTACAGAACATAGTATGGGAGGACATGTGGTGAGGTGATGCTACCAAATACCTTGATATATGTGAATGTTTCCTCTCCAAACCATCTTGCCACTAGGAGGATATCTACCTCGGCTTCCTTGAAAAACTTAGGAGCGTCTCGGTTGTAAACTTGTTTATGGATAGGGAGCATGAATCCATGACAAATTTTGTAAAGGTGTGGGTGAAACTGAGATTGCCACATGTCTTTATGGTATATATTAATGGGAAGTGGATCTTAGATAGTCCACTTCCATCCCATGACAGGAAATTTTGAACCAAAACAATTGCATCCATCACATAGGCACTCATAAAAAATGGAGGTTAAACCCTTATTGAGACACTACTTTTCCTCCTATAATCAATTATTTCCTTTGGTAAATTATCAGAAAAAATTTGGGCCCAATTCATTATGGTTGCGTTTACGACTGCATCTATTAATGACAACCATTCTTGGGAAAATTTAGTGCTATCGGGCTTGCCAAACATCCTACATAGCATGGCCACTGCAAAACTATGAGGGGGAGAAATAGACGCAGTAGAGTACATACCATTTTTGTCCTTTTTTATTTTGCCTTTATTATTTGACTAGATTTAGGTGCCATCTGGTGGGTCCTCATTCTCTTTGGAAAACTTCTCGACGAACTGTTTGTTGTAGATGACTTATGGCTCTGGTAGGTCGTACATAAGCCGTAGGATGTCTGGCGAAAAAGATACCATAACCTCTTGGCTTCTGGTCCTGAATTCTCTGTCTGAGATATCAGCCTCATCAATAACCCATTTAACCATATCTATATAAGGGATTATCTTTGGGTGTGCATCTATGCGATGCAAAAATGAGAATGTCTTCTAAAAAATGGAGGCATCTGAGGGATCACAACCATCAAATGTGATCTTTGTTTCCAGAAGTCTTTCTTCCTCTTGTTCTAATATATTATACATGGTTTCCCACATAGAGTTTCCTCCATCTCTACTGCATGTAGTATTTGAAAATAGAGGAGTCATTTCTAGTTTCTCATACACGACTGCCTTGCTTTTCTTCACCATCACTCCCAAAGATTTGTTCTGTGGATTGTTCCTAAAAGTGGAGAAAAACAACAACTATCAGATATACAAAGATAATAATGAATGTGAAATGGAATAATACAAAAAACTTGTAAGGTGATAAAAAAGTGTTTTATTCGAATGCAAGTAAGAAGATATCATATCATGTTGAATGGATTTTCACACATAAATGCTATTAACCTTCACTAAATGCCCACTAATGATCATTTCTTAGCTTTAATGCTCATAAATGTATGCATTGTAAGTTGGGAAGAAAGCTTCTAGGGTGGGGAGCCTTTGAATTATGATAATGGCAATTTTGCGATTTGAGAAACAATATCGCAGATCACATTATCACATTATTCCTTTTTTCTTTTCTTATCGTCTCTTACGTTTCTACAAGATGTGAGATGAAAGATGCGAGCCGCTTGTTATTATTTCTAAGACATAGCTCATTTTTTAGGTTTTCTATGTAAAGACATTTTTACTGAGTGGTGGACCTAAACATTTGTTTGCAATGTATGTTAGGAGTGGGTCTAGGTCTTAATCGCATTTCAGAATTTCGACCAGTGGTAAGCGTGCGGTGCACTTTTAAATGGTTGAAATGCGATGCGGTAAGGAAATAATGCTATCACAATTTTGTATTTTACTTGTTTTTGAGGTAACATATTAAGGCATGCCTTATTTGAATAGTGATATGCGATGCAAGACTTAGTTTTGATGAGAAATACCTAAGGACGTAGTTTATATAAGAAGCTTAGTAGTTTCAAATTGTTTTAGCATGAAGTCCTTCTTTGATTTATTTTCACTAGATTTGGTGGGTTAGCAAGGCTTTCAATCATGCTTAATTGTGTGATATATGGGAAAGGAAAGAATTCAGTGGTTCTTTTGAAAAGGGGTTTGATTGATATCTTGTTTTATTCCAAAATTAATAAAGAAAATGCCTAAATGCTAAAATTATTTTTGGAAAGATTTTTTTTAAAGGGTCCTCATTTATAAATGTAATATTGACTACAACTATTAACAAATGGGGGTTTGTTGAATACCACAACAAATCCTAGCCTCGAAAAAGTAGCTCAGACCTTGGGATCGCAAGCATAGAACTGGGAAATTTAGAATGCAGTTGTTGGGAGGCAGGGTTATCCATTTGAATGGGGGCTTACTTTCACTTTATTTCCTTGTTATGCAAGTGACAGGGAATCTAGGTAACTAAAAGGGAAAGTTAGCTTAGGGTTATGGCAGTTGGAGTCGTTATTTGGCTCATGGGGGCCCTGTAGCTCCTGAGGAAGGCCAGTAAAGTTATGGTTTTTTGATTTCGCTTCCTTAACTGTACTTAGGAGGTTGAATCATGTCAGAGTATCCCTCCACTCATGTTTACCTTGACAGGTTTTTGATGTTGGGTAAAGGTGGAAGGTGGCGTTATAGAGTGGTATCGTAGCATGGCTCAAACACTTTAACTAGATGGGCTAGATGAAAGTTGGTATGTATGCATTGTCATGGTTATGGTTTTCATGGATGAGGTCATGACATGCAATTAGTATTTTCATGCATGGTGTTGGAATATTGATATGATTATGACTATACATGTATCATGCTAATTTGGAATGATTTTGCAGATGAGATAGCCTCCCTTGAACACCATTGAGGTATGGTTTTGATTATGGTATATATTTGGTTTACTTGAAATGACATGCTTGTAGGAAGAAGAGAATAAAATATGATAATAAAAATGGTGGACTACATTTCACATGACTCTCCTTATAGATCAGTTAGGTGACAAGGATATGAGTACTATAGTAGACACATTGAGAAGTATGAGGGAAGAGATCATAATTTGCAAGGCAGACAATGATAGGTTGGTTGAGGCTCAGGAAATACTTTCAAGGGCTCAGGAAAAGTAGGCAGAGGTCAATGAAATGATCCTTCAAAATTTGTTAGACTTACAGAGATAGGGACAGTTGAGTAATAGTCAAGAACATGAAGAGAATACTAATGGGGCATATTGTAGGTCTCAGTCAAGATACAATTGGATAGAGAGGAGACAATAAGAGTTGGCAGATCATTGGATACACCTGACAGGAGGACTGTTATGTATGGGTTTCATTCTAGTTCCTCATCTAGGAGACATCATCACCATGATCACTATCATCATCCTTATAGGAGGAATGATTACTTTCATCAAGAGTTCAAGAAATTCAAGCCCCTTACATTCAATGTAGAGATGAAGAAGTTAGAAGATGAAGAGGCATCATTTCTTGGGATGAGTAAATTCTTTAGATTGCATAACTATTCAAAGAACTTGAAAGCTGATATAACTACCTTTAGTATTAAAGGGAAAACAAATATATGGTGGGAATATGTTAATAATGTCAGAGGCAGTAGGGAAGAAGAGTTGATTTGGGATGAGTTTGAGAGACTCTTCAAGAACTAGTACCTATCTGAGAGATACTACAATGACAAAGATAAGGAGTTTTATGAGTTGCATATGGGTTCTATGAAAGATGATGAGTATACTAGTAGGTTACTGGAGTTGTTGAGATATGTGCCTTACCTCAAGGATGAGAAAGCAAAGATTCAAAGGATCATCAGTGGGTTTCCAACAACATATAGAGATCAGATTGGGTTTGATGAGCCTCAATCATTGGACGAAGCCACAAGGAAACTGAAGCATTGCTATGAGCAAACAAAGCGTAAAGCTGAGCCTAATCATGAATTGAAGGGGAATGAGAAAGCTAAATGGAAGTGGCCATTGAAGTGGGGAAGACCTCAGGATGCAGGTGAGAAAGAAAATTTTTCTCCTTATAAGAAGCATAATGCAACTGAGAAGGGACATGGATCTCGACCCTAGAGAGAAGTAGAATAGAGGTGATGGTAGTGGATCATTGTAGTGCTATATTTTTGGCAAAGATCATTGCAAGAAGGACTATCCATTATACTAGGGTAGAAGGCCTTAGCTCTACAGTGATCAAGAGGCATAGAAAGTTGGGGATATTTGCCATAATGTTCTTCGGATGTATGCATCATTGGATAATAGACAAGTAGATCACCAGTAATCTATTATAGAGATGGACAATAAGCCTTGTGATCAATTTTTTTCTATTTTGATTGACCCTACATCAAATTATAGTTATGTTAACCCTGTCCTGGTGGATAAGTGTGGTTTGAGAAAAGAAGTGCATGTAGAGTATTAGTTGGTGTAGTTGGACACATGTACTAAGAAAAGAGTTCACCATTGGGTAAGAGCTTGTGCATTTGAGTTGAATGGTATGCCTACATTAACACATCTAAATGCACTTCCATTAAGATCATATAGTATGTTTTTGGGTATGGATTGGTCGTATCTTCATAGGACAAAAGTAGTTTGTTATGATAAGGCTATTGAGTGCTTGGATGATAATGGGGAAAAGAGAATCCTATAGGGGAAGAAGAATCCTACATCAGTGATGATGGATATAGCCATGCAATTTAAGCGTAGTAGCAGGAACAGGTGTGTACATTTTGCAATTCATATTTCTAGTGACAAGGGTAAGGATATTGAGGATGTAGAAGTCTTGAATAGGTACCTGGTCTTGT
Source organism: Pinus taeda (assembly GCA_000404065.3). Taxonomy (NCBI): domain Eukaryota; kingdom Viridiplantae; phylum Streptophyta; class Pinopsida; order Pinales; family Pinaceae; genus Pinus; species Pinus taeda. Next base: position 17,269 of record APFE031258270.1, read on the forward strand.
AGCAGTTTCAATATGTATTTCCCATAGATATTTCAAAGTTTCCTCTCCATAGGGAAATGGATTTTCTATTGAGTTGGTACCAGGGGAAGTGCCAACATTAAAGGAAACTTAAAGGATGAGCACTAAAAAGTTTTTGGAATTGAAGTTGTAGTTGAAGGAAACGCCTGAAAAGGATACATTAGACCAAGTGTATCACCTATGGGGTGCACCCATATTTTTTGTGAAGAAGAAGGATAGTACTATCAGGTTGTGCATTGATTACATGAAATTGAACAAGGTGAAGGTCAAGAACAGGTACCCATTTCTAAGGGTTGATGATTTGTTTAATCAATTAAAGGGTGTATCAGTGTTCTTGAAGATCGATTTGAGATTAGGATACCATCAAGTGCACATCAAAGAAGGGGATATCTACAAGACTTCTTTTTGGACTAAGAATGAGCATTATGAGTTTGTTTTGGTTCCTTTGGGTTTGACTAATTCTCTAGCTATTTTCATGTGCTTGATGAAAAGTGTGTTGTGTCCTTAATTAAACAATTTTCTGATTATATTAATTCGGATGACATATTGATATATTCTAAGAATGAGGAAGGCCATGCATAACCGTTAGTAACAGTATTGAGATTGCTAAGAGAGAATCAATTGTATGCCAAGCTTAGTAAAAGCAATTTCTTTCAGAAAAAGGTTACATTACTTGGGATATGTTGTTTCCAAGGAGGGGATAATAGTGGACCTAGAAAAGAGAAGCATTATTATGGAATGTGTTATGAAACCAGCTCACAAAAGGATAGAAAAGATAGATCAACGCCTTAGAATTCAGCCTCTTCGAGGGGGCAACCTCCTTTACATTACACAAATGAATGATTACTTGATGATTCAAATGAAAAAACCTCCTTTCTATATATAGGAGTCTAAGGAGTCACAATATAACCCAACCGACCTAACCATAATAATATAAAGGCACAAAAATAACAATATAGGGATTCTATGGGGCACAGTAATAACAATATGGGGACAATAGGGGCACAACAATATTAATAAGGGATACAACTATAATAGTAATGGGGTAATAACTAGTATTATAGGGACC
>APFE031258270.1:19575-57350 GCA_000404065.3 Pinus taeda
CTTGGGTAAACCTGTGATAAAATCCATTGAAACCTCCTCCCAATGTTGGCTTGGAATGGATAAAGGTTGTTATAGACCTAGTGTCTTAATTTTTTCAACTTTATTTTGTTGGCAAACCAAACATTCTGCCACAAACTTTTGAATATCTGATTTAAGGCCACCCCAAAAAAATTCCTTCTTAACCCTGTGGTAAGTTTTTAAAAATCTTGAGTGCCCTCCTAAGGGAGAAGTGTGCAATTCCATAAGAATCTTTTGTTTGAGTTGGGAATTCCTATAGAGGTATAAGCAATCTTTGTACCATAATGAATCATTTTGCTAGCTAAATATATCAGATGTACTGGAATCTTGTTGTAACTTTCGAATAAGTGGCCACACTTCTTCATCATTCTTCCATTCCTCCTTTGCTTCATTTATCCAATCGGGTTGGATAATAGAAATGGCGCACAACAATGCTTTGACATCGTCATCCTTTCTTGAGCATGCATCTACCACCACATTTTTCTTCCCCTTTTTGTAGATTATTTCAAAGTCATAACCCAACATCTTTGTGACCCACTTTTTTTTCTCTTCAGAGGATAATCTTTGTTCTAAAAAGTATTTAAGGCTATGATGATACGTTTTTACCTTGAAGTGTCTTCCCGTTAGGTAGGGTCACCATTTCTTAAGTGCATGTAGGATTGCCAACATTTCCTTCTCATGAATAGCTTTGTTTAAAACTTTCCCTTGATTGGATGACTTTCAAAAGCAATGGGTCTTTCATCTTGCATTAGAACAGCACCAATTCCATTTCCTGAAGCATCACATTCCACAATAAAGTTTTTTGTGAAGTTCGATGTAGCTAAGACCGGTGCTTGGCACATTGCCTCTTTAAGATGTTCAAAGGCCTTTGTTGCTTCCGGAGTCCATGAAAATGCATCTTTCTTCAATAATGTTGTTAGAGGTGCTGCTATTCTCCCATAATTCTTAACAAACTTGCGATAATACCCTATCAAACCAAGAAATCCTCGCAGATGCTTTATGGATGTGGGAATTTTCCATTCCTTAATGGCTTTAATTTTGCTAGGGTCTACCTTAACTCCTTCATGAGATACAATATGACCCAAATATTCCACCTCTTGTACTCCAAAGAAACATTTGGATCTTTTGCATATAATTGTTTCTCCTCCAATAGTTGTAGCACCTTGTCAACATGTTCAACATGATCCTTCCAAGACTTGTTGTAGATTAGTATATCATCAAAAAATACTAACACAAATTTTCTAAGGAAGGGTTTGAAAATGGAATTCATCAAACCTTGAAATTTAGAAGGTTCATTGGTAAGGCCAAAAGGCATGACCAAAAATTCATAATGACCCTCATGAGTTCTAAATGCTGTGTTCGGAATGTCTTCAGTCTTCATTCTGGTTTGTTGATATCCTAAATAAGATCCAACTTGGTGAAGTAAAATGATCCATGCAATTCATCCAGTAATTCAATAATGATAGGAATGGGAAACTTATCTTTAATAGTGAGCTTGTTGAGCTCCCTATAATCCGGACACATGCGCCATGATCCATCCTTCTTGTGCACCAATACTACTGGAGCAGAGAAAGAACTTTGACTAGGTTGAATTATACCAGCCTTTGGCATTTCTGCAACCATACGTTCAATTTCATTCTTTTGGGCATAGGGATATCTGTACAGCCTAATGTTTGGAGGAACACTTCCTGGAATCAGATTAATAGCATGATCATGATCACGAATAGGTGGGAGACCTTTTGGAGTCTCAAATACCTTGGAATGATTGTCCAGACTTTTTGGAGATTTGGAGAAATAGATGATTTTAATGTGGAAACATCTAGCCAACATAATTGTGCAATTACACCTCTTTGTTACTTTTTTAGAAGCTTTGTCATACCGTTAGAGTTGATTATCTTTCTCGGTTTCCTTGCAATACCCCTTAATTCAACTTCCTTTCCTTCTGTATAAAATTTCATGAAACGTTCTTGAAAATTAAAAGCTATTGTACCCAAGGATTGTAGCCATTGGACTCCTAGTACAACATCAGCACCTCCCATTGGAATGGAAAGCATTGGGCTAGTCAATACATATTCTCTCATGGATAGCTTGATATTATGGCACTTTCCAGAGCAATTTATTGTTCATCCATTTGCAACCATCACTTAACACTCTGGTGCTGTATATAGGAAGCAATTCAATTCTTTTGCTACCTTACAATGAATAAAATTGTGGGTACTTCCTCAATCAATCAACGCTATTACCTTTTTCTTCTTGATTTGTCCTTCTATCTTGATGGTTTGAGGAGTTGTAATTCCAGCCAATGCATTACAAGATTTGGTCGGATTCATTTCTTCTTTATCTAGGCTTTGTTCCTGGAGTATATCCTCTTCTTTTGACCTATCTTGCTCCTTTTCTTCTTCCCCTTCACAATCTATGTAGAATAATTTCTTCTTAGCACACTTATGACCTTTAGTGTATTTGCTGTCACAATTGTAACAAAGCCCTTTTGCTCTTTTTTCTTCCAATTTTTGTGGTGTGAACTTTATAGGTTGTGGAAGACTAGGGGCAACAATACTTCCAGCTTTATAGTTGTGAGTGTCATGCTTCCTGGTTGCCATAATTTTGCTTTCCATTTTTCTTGCTAACCTGAATGCCTTCTCTAATGAATTATGTTCCCAAAGGCAAACATCATGTTGGATATTATCCTTTAAAGTCCCTATGAAAACATCAATCCTATGCTCCTCTGGAATATTTTTTAGCCTTATGTTCAATTTTTGGAACTCCTCAATGTGCTCCATTATTGAACCCTTTTGTTTGAGACTTATCAATTGGCGAAAAAAAGTGTTGCTTTTTGTGTCCTCATAATGTGTTGTCAATTCTTCCATAAAAATTGCTCAAGTGATAATTTGTTTACAAGAGCAAAGCCATTGATACCATACAAACTGATTTGGTTCCAAATATAAAGTTGCAATACGTACCTTTTGTGTGTTTTGCACATTATTGAGATCAAAAAAATGCTCCATCTGTAATATCCATGTTGCAGGATCCTTGCCATCAAACTTCCTCATATTGAATTTTGGAATATGGTGGGTCTTCGATCTAACATTAGAGTCTATGAAATCATGATTAACATTTCTTTTGTTCACATCATGAGTTTCCTTTACTACCTTTTCACCATTAGTAAGTATTTCTTGTAGAAAATTTGTCAAATTTGTCTTCAAATCTATCTTCAAATCGTCAATCTTAGCTTCCACGCCATTCATCTTAGCTTCCATGCCCTTTATCTTAGATTCCATGCCATCTATCTTAGCTTTTGTTAGCTTTTGTGACAGTGAAATTGTTGCACTTGGTCTTGTAATTTTGATATATCATGTAGCATTTCTTGCTCGTCTTCATGAGTCATGCTAGAGCTTTCAGGTTGCTTACTAGGTGTTTACATTTTCTTTCCTTGGGGCATCAGTTACCAATAATAATTCTCTACTATGCCCCTTGAATTCCTTCAAAATATTTTTTCAAACCAAGCTTAAGCAAAAATTTAAAAAACAATCTACACACCTTTTTTCACTTTGTAGGAGATCAATATTGCCTCTAATATATATCTGTAATTTTGGATCGTCTAGTTTTGAAATTGTGACGTAAAGTAACCCTCTATGTCCTCTTTCCAATGCCACCAATCTAATCCCAATTGGATTCTACGAGGAAGAGTTATGCCAAATCTCCCATAGTGACCTGATTATAGACTAGTTCAGTAGAGCAAACTTGTACGACGTGCCATGTGTCTCTGTTTCGACCTTTGGATTTGAAAAATATATATAAGAAACTAAAGTTTGTTCTCTTTATGTACATTCTTATGAAATTTCAATCTAATGCTCAGAGAGAAAGTTATGAATATTTTCCCCACGTAACTTGTTTGGAATGTAATTCAGGAGTCTGCAAAAAGACCAAATTCCTCAGCTCATATCTCCACAAATATAGTGTGAAAAGCTCTGAAATTCGGACTCGAGCTTCAGTGTGATTTCGTCTCAAATGGGTTTTTTTCACTTCTGAATCGTTGCAAAAAAAAAGTATAGTGAAAATTCCACGATGACCTATTTAGAGTAGTGAAACCCTAGAATCCAAAGCTCTGATACCAAATGTTATGAAACCAACTCACAAAAAGATAGAAAAGATAGATCAATGCCTTAGAATTCAGCCTCTTTGAGCAGGTAACCTCATTTACATTACACAAATGAATGATTCCTTGGTAATTCAAATGACAAAACTTCCTTTCTATATATAGGAGTCTAAGGAGTCACAATATAACCCAACGGAACTAACAATAATAATATAAAGGCACAAAAATAACAATAGAGGGATTCTATGGGGTACAGTAATAACAATATGGGGACAAAAGGGGCACAACAATATTAATAAGGGATACAACTACAATAGTAATGGGGTAGTCACTAGTATTATAGGGACCTAACAGAATGGGTATCTCCTAGAAATGTGGATGAGGTTAGATCATTCATGGGGTTAGTAGGCTATTACAAGATGCTCATAAGGAAATTTTCATAGATTTTCTATCTTATTACATCATTGTAGAGAAAGGGAAATAAATTTGAATGGACAAAGAAATGTGCTACAAGTTTTGAGCAGTTAAAGTGGTTGCTTACAAATGCTTCATTTCTAAATATTGTAGATTGAGATAAAGAGTTCATGGTGTGCATGATGCTTACAAGAGAGAAGTTGGTGGAGTCCTGATGTAGGAGTGTGCAAGTGAGCCAAGTTGTAGATGTGAGCTCTTATGGGATAGATTTAAAGGACCATATCTTACAGGCAGGATAATAGGATGATAGGTATAGGAAGCCTAGGAACAGGTTACAACAAGGTACAAGTGAACAAGATGTGGACTATCATCTCATGACAAATGGTTTGGTTATATTTAGGGATAGGATCTATGTGTCAGATGATAGTGAGCTCAAGAATTTTATCTTGAGGGAGTTTCATGTCAAGCCATATTTGGGTCACCAGGGATATCAAAATACATTAACAACTATGAATAATTTCTACTATTGGTTGAATTTGAAGAACAAACTGGTAGAGTTTGTTACTAGATGTTTGGTTTGTCAGTAGGTGAAAGATGAGTGTAAGCACCCAACTGGATTGTTGCGGTCTATTCTAATTCCACAGTGGAAATGGAAGGTTATTTCCATGGATTTCATTACAGGTTTTCTAAGGACGTCGAAGAAACATGACTCCACCATGCTTGTGGTTAACAAGTTGAGCAAGGTATCTCACTTGATTCCAGTGAAGACTACTTATTAAAATAGTGAGAGCACAAGTATTTATTAGGGAGATAGTGAGATTTCATGGTATTCCCATGAAGATCATATTAGATAGAGATGCCAAGTTCACTTCTAGGTTTTGGAAGGAGTTATTTGTAGGTTTGGGTACAAATTCGGCCTTCAATACAACTTATCATCCACAGATAGATGGACAGACAAAGAAGTTCAACAAGATTTTGGAGGACATGTTGAGGATGTATGTTATGCACCAGGAGAGGAGGTGGGAGGAGCATCTTTCACTGGTAGAGTTTACTTATAACAATGGTCTAAGGAGTCATTGAGGATGATTTTGTTTGATGCAATATATGGGTAGATTTGTAATACTCCCATTAGTTGGAGTGATCCAATGAACATGGTCCTTATAGGACCAAACATTTTGGTGGAGATGGAACAAGAAATGCAGGTTATAAGGAAGAATCTAAACGTAGAACAAGATAGACAAAAGAGTTACGCAGATCAGCACAAGGAATTTTAGGTTGGGTAGCATGTGTACTTGCCCATCAAGCCCAAGAAGAGCTCCTTGAGGATTTGATCATGTGCCAAGTTGACACCTCAATATTGTAGGTCTTTTTAGATCCTTGAGAGGATTGGACCAGTGACCTATAGACTTGCACTGTCTCTGACATTGAAATTCCATGATGTTTTCCATGTTTCATTGCTTAAAAGATATGTGAAAGATGTTGATCATGTTACCGATTGGTTTTTATTGCAGGTGGATCCAAAAGAATAATTCTTGCTGGAACCTCAGTGCATATTGCAGTGGAAAAAAATCTTGCTCTAGAACCAATCAATCAAGTAAGTTAAAGTGCAGTGAAAACACTTTGGGCCTGATGAAGCTACATGGGAGATGGGTGACTAGATACGAGCTATGTATCCTTCATTGTTTGTCGGTTCAGGCAAAGTATTTTTGGTATATGTACATATTTATGTATGGTTGTTGTTGTGAATAACACAATGAACTAGGTTGTAAAGCTCCAATAAGTGGTATGGTTTTCATATTTTTGATGATGATTTTTATTTGAGTAGGTTGTTCATTGTAAATATGACAACGTGCTGAGTTATAAATATCCATGGGTCATATGTTTTGGTTTCAATGCTTTTCTGGTTTTAGGTGTCATAGAACACTGAGGATGGTATTCCCTTAAGGGGGAGTGGTCTGTAACATCCACGAGTGGACATGTATTCCAAGTTGAGTGTTGGGAAAGGAATCCTAGTGGGGAATCAATTGTTATTTATTATGGCTAAGGGGAAATTGGAAAAGGAAATGGAAAAGGCTTTGAAAAGGAAAAAAGGAATTATTAGCATCTTATTTATCAAAATAAGGGAAATTAGGAAAAAATGAAGGCGAAAGTTCATAGGTTTCATGTGAGGAGAAAATTGAAGTAAAATAGAGGAAAATTGAAGAAATTAGAGGCATCAATAATAAAAAGGCATGATAGCATCAATTTAGGGTATTTTGTAAGTTGCGTTTTGGATTTTTATTTAGAGAAGATAAGAGAACTAAGAGGAGAAAACCAACAAGAAATCAAAGGAAGAACAAGAAAGAAAAATAAAGAAAAGGAGAGCAACGATCAATCAAGGAAGAGTTGGATCAAGCTGCTTCAGTGGGAATACTTGCATGTATTAGGTTGCATGTGTGATTTCCTAGCTAGTTTTGAGGTGCATGGTACAATCATGTGTGTATTTGGTTCATTTGTTATCATAGCCATGGGTTTGGTAGGTGTGACAATGGTTTCATCCTTGCCTTGCCAATTCAGGATAGTCATGGTGTGATGGGATTCATTCTTGGTTGAGCTTTGGATTTTTGGAAGGTTTTGGATCCGGATGAGGTGGTCTCAGGAAAATACCAAGGGTTAGGGGTGGAGATGGTCTTCTTTAGGAATCCCTCAATAGTTGGGTGGAGACATGAAAATTTCTTAAGGGATGGTGAACGAATTTTGAGGAATCCAAGCTTGGATTGTTTTCGGGATCTCAAGACCGATTTAGGTGATATCACAGTGGTGTGAGGGTGGAGGTGGTTTAACCTATGGATTCCCTTGGTTTTTTATGTATTGGTTTATCCCATGATATCCCACATTTATGCTTGGAATATGGCATGGGTGTGATTTGATAAAAGTGAGATTCAGTTCAACTCAATCTATGGTCGGATGGTATGTTTAAGTGCCTGATTTGGTTGGATTTTGCATATGTTAATAAGAGATCATTTCATCTTATATTTTATGAGTAACTTTACTTGTTATGATGTGGCTTTGGTGGTTGTTCTACCATTGTTATTATCTTGGTTATATGCTGGTTATAAGCATGGTTTATGGTAGATTCCTATGGCTCTTATCATATTTTGAATGGCAAATGAATGGTTATAGAATGCATGACCTAATAGATGTTATTAAAGCTATTGTGAGGGAATTATACCTTCTTGTTGATCCTCAAATAATTTTCAAATCTCTGTGTTTAGATATGAATTCATGACCTGTAGATTTCATGTCCACCATGTGTTCGACAAAATGTCTCTCATGGCTAGGCTTAGCTAGGTCAAGTTCTTGTCTAATTTTTGCATTAATGACTTTTTCTTGTTAATTTTTGCAACTAGGGTCAAATTCCACATTGGAAAATTCAATTGTCTGAGATAATTCTTGCATTAAATTCCTCTTCGAGGGGACCAAAATTGATCTAAAGATCACCTAATTTGGTCAAGTGGAAGTTAAGGTTTGAATTATTTATTCATACATACATTGTGGAATACGTCGGCCTGAACCACATGGGTAACTACTTGGGTTACCTTAACCACAAGTAAACCCTCAGGAAATCCTATAAATAGAAGCAACCTCAAGTTCATTTCATCACATTTGATCAAGTCATTTTCTATTTTTCTCTTTTATCTTGGTTTGCATGGGTTTGACAGAGGGAGTTCACACAAGGGTCTAAAATCACAGGTGTAAGGTTCGCTCTGAGTTAGGTTTTTCTGGGTTTTCAACACTGGCATAGAACAGGAAAATATGGTCCCTAGACACTAGCATAGAGAGGACAAGGGAGCATCTAGAAAGCCCTAGACGATGGAAGATAGGCTTATGAAAGCGTCCAGGGGTTTGAAGTTAGATCGAGCTACATTGGTCCCTAGAAGCTCACTCATGTTGGTTCTGAGAGCATCTAGGCCATCCCAGATGATCAAAAAAAAATTGTAAGGGAGCATCCAAGGGTTCTCGGTGAGTTTTACGCTAGATGCACACATAGAGTCTTCCTGAGAGCGACCGATCAATCATAGTCACCCTCACACGATGTCTGAGAGAGCGTCTAGAGTGTTTCAGACAAGCGCAAACAGTTTTGATGAGAGCATCATTGGTTCAGATCTAGTGCTTGACATCTTGGCTTTAGTGATATGGGGGATCTGGGTTTCTCTCTGTTGTTATACAGATCGATAGATCTCTATATCTAATCTGTTAGTATCCGCTGCAAACATATGTGCTAGGCTCATTGTACTCTCTTCTAAAATATTTTTATGACAATCTATTAAAGAAAAAGATTTGAAAGGGTTTCCCCCTTGTGGGGTTTTTCCCTGGTCTTTGACAAACCTTTTGTCTCTTATGGTTGTGATGTTGTCTTCTTTGTTGGGACATATATTGTTCTTTCTCTAGTTACTTTTATGATTGATTATACTGCTAATAATTGGATGCATTGTTAATGAAAATTTAAATTGGACTAAAGTAACTAATACAACATATAAAAATTACAATATTTAACATATTATCATAGCTGATGTGAAGGACACGCCCAAAATAAGACAAGGATTGAAGCCCTCATTTTTAGAAAGAAAATTTCCTAGTCAAGGACAAGATATCGTCATCTACCTTCAAAGAGCATGAAAAGTTGGGTTATGCATCAAACTTTGTTGCATGGAAAGTCAGATTAGAGATCATAGTTGACAACAATGATGTGCTAGAATACATTCAAGGAAGGATGCCTGAGCCTCCAGAAAATTCTTCTGCTTCCCTCAAGAATAGGTACAAGAAAGGTGACTCTAAAGCAAAGAAAATTATAGTTGATGGTTTACAAGATAATTTACTTGCATATGTTGGGAATTTAAGAGACTCTAAAGATATGTATGACAAGATAACTGACATGTATGAAATCAACAACTTGAATGAGATCATCACCTTGAAAGAACAACTCAAGAAAAATAAGATAAACAAAGGAGAAGTTTTCAATATTACATTATGAGGATCTCTCACCTTAGAGATTAATTGCAGAGAGTTTGAGAAAATGTGCTTGACAGGGAGCTAGTCGTTGTGACTCTTAGAGGTATCCCTCCTATTTGGGAAACCTTCATTACTATAATCAACAACAACAATGTCCTTCTTTCATTTGATGAAATTGTTGGGAAGCTCACTCAAGAATAATTAAGGATGATAGCAAGAGGAAGGATTCAAAAACATGAAGAGGGAGAGACCGCTGCATATATCCCTCATGAAAAAAGGAAGAAGGAAAAATGAGGTCCATCAAGGAAGTTTCCTTCTCAAAATACAAAAGGAAGGAATGACATATCGTTATCATATGTTGAATGCTTCAATTGCAACAAGAAGGGTCATTATTAATGAGACTATGATGAGAAAGGAAAGAGGCCACACTACAACACTAGAGGAAACTACAATGACAAAAGAAGAAAAGAAAATCAAAGAAGTAACAGTGGCAGAAGATATGAAAGAAGAAGAAGAGACCCCTCAAGGGACCATTAAGAAGATCATCCTCCTCAAAAGAAGTCAAGGGATCCTAGGTATGAAAGTAATGATGTAAATAAATTTGAATACATTCTTATTTATGCTCTTACTAGTTCTTCTCCACCAGATTCATAGGATAGTTGGTTGGTTGATAGTGGGGCCACTCATCATTTATATGGTTACAAGGAATTCCTCTCTAATCTGGTAGGGAGGGAGACTAAGTTAAAAATCATTCTTCAAGACAACTCCACTCATCCTGTGAAAGGCTTTGGGTCCACCAAACTTCAATTAAATTTTAGGGAATCATTTCTACTGCATGATGTTATGTATGTACATGGATTAATGAAGAATCTAGTATCTATATCCACATTGGAAGATAAAGGGACGAGTGTTGCGTTCATTAAAGGTAAAATTTTGACTCAGCCTATTAATTCACCTATGAGATATGCATTCGGATTAGGATCGAGATTTGAAGGACTCCATAGAGTCACTAGATGACCCCTTCTAGCATTGGTTCATAATACCAATCATTTGAGTGACCTATGGCATGAAAAATTGGCTCACATACACTATGATGCAATTCCAAAGTTGAATAAATTGGTCTCAGGTATTCCCGAAGTTCAAGCTCATCATGATGGATTTTTTTCTAGGTTGTGTGAGTGGAAAGAAAATAAGGGGGTGATTTCCCTCTAGTAAGAACATGACAAATAACATCCTACATCTCATTCTAATATATGTGGTCTGATGCTTGTACATTTTATTGGTGGTCATCTCTACTACATAACCTTTATTGACGACTTCTCAAGAAAGAGATGGATATATTATCTTAGGCAAAAGGATGAAGCCTTTGAAACATTCAAGGAATTCAAAGCCTCGATAAAAAATCAATTAGGAAAGAGAATCAAAGTCTTGAGGTTCGACAATGGAGGGGAATACATGTAAAAATAATTCATATCATTTTGCAAGAAAGATGGAATCAAGAAGGAAATGATTGTGCCATATAATCCTAAACATAATGGTCTAGCTGAAAGGAAGAACAAGTCTATAAAAGAAGTTTCCCATGCTATGCTCCATGATCAAAAGGTGCCAAAGTTTCTTTGGGCTGAAGCTACATCTATTGCTCTATATGTTCAAAATAGGGTGCCTCATTAAGCATTAGAAAACAGGACTCCTAAAGAAATATGCACAGGTATCAAGCCTGATATCAACCATCTTCATGTATTTGGATGCCCTATACATTTTCATGTGCCGAAGGACAAAAGGAACAAATTGGAAGCCACAAGAAGAATAGGTATGTTTGTGGGTTATTGTGAAAATTCTAAAGTGTATAGAATTTATATTCATGGTTAGAGGAAGGTAAAAATTAGTATGGATGTAACATTCGATGAAGATGTAACTCTTGGAAAAGAAAGAAATATTCCTCCTCCTCCTCCTCCCAAGGAAGAGAATGATGACTGGGATATTCTAGATTGTCCTTATGTACTTGAATCTAATATTGCTGATGATCCCATGGAGCCTATGGATCCATTAGACCCTCCTCCAAGTGATCCTCCTACTAGGAAAATACCTCTTTGGATTTGTGATACTTTACAGGATACTAAAAGAAATTTTCCCATTGGAAGATCATTTAGTGAAAGGAAGCACCCATGTAGGTATCAGGGATATATTGCAGCTATGACCACTATGATTCAAGCCGAACTATCCTCATTTGAAGAAGCGACAAAATAACAAGTTTGGAAGGATGTTATGGCTAAGGAATATGAATCGATTGTGAAAAATTATGTATGGGATGTTGTACCTAGATTGAAAGGGAAGTTTGCAGTGACTTCAAAGTGGTTATTCAAGATCAAACATGGAATTGATGGCAGCATTGAGAAATACAAAGCAAGGTTTGTAGCTCGAGGATTCTCTCAGAAAGAGAGAGAAGATTATGATGAGATAATTGATCCCATGGCTCAAAATATAACCATGAGTTCTATAATTTCTGTTGCTGCAAGTCAGGGATGGAATCTTCATCAGATGGATGTCAATACTACATTTCTTCATGGCATGTTACAAGAAGAAGTATATGTTGAAAAACCACAAGGATTTGAGGTGGAAGATCGAAAAACACATGTTTGCAGGTTGAAGAAGGCATTGTATGGTTTGAAGCAAGCTCCCCTAGCTTGGTATGCATGCATTGATAGTTGCTTAGTGAAGCTGGGATTCACAAGAAGCAATGTCAATCCTAACCTCTACTGCAAGGTAGTCCAAGGTATGCAATTGGTTTTTGTTTTATAAGTTGACGATCTATTCTTCACAGGTAGTGAGCCTCCAATGATCAAATGTAAGAGGAAGTTAGCCTATAAATTTGAGATGAAAGACCTTGGTATTATTCACTATTTTTTGGGCCTTGAGGTGTAGCAAAAGCCTGGTGAAATTTTCCTTTCACAAGGAAAATGCGTCGTAAAATTGCTGGAAATATTTGGAATGACTTAGTGAAAATCCATGGTTACACTAATGGAAATGAAATTCAAGAAGTTATGTGGAGATGTTACAGAACCAGCCTTGGAAAATCCATCAAAGAATAGAAAATTGATTGGGGATTTCATGTTCCTTGTGAACACCCATCTAGTCATATGATATGAAGTAAACACATTGAGTAAATTCATGATCAATCCTTTCACGCCCATTGGATAGCTATCAGAAACATATTGAGAGATTTGTATTTGTCGATTACACTTGGCCTGAGATATTCTGCTGGAAATATTCAACTCCATGGATAAACTGATGTTGATTGGGCCATAAATTTTGTCGACAGGAAAAGTACATCTAGATGTTGTTTTAGCCTTGGATCTGCCATGATATCCTAGATGAGAAGGAAACAAAAGTGTGTAGCATTGACCACCATCAAAGCATAATACATTTCCACTAGCATCACTAGTTGTGAAGTAGTCTAGTTGAGAAATCTCTTTGAAGAGCTATTTGAGCACGTCCTAGATACTACAGTGATATACTGTGACAACAAGAGTGGAACCCATTTAGAAGAGAATCACATGTTCCATGATAAGTCTGAGCATATTGAAATTCAATATCACTTTATTTGAGATATGGTGTAGAGAGGAGTTTCCAAGCACCATCACATATCAACATACGAACAAATTACAAATATTCTCACCAAGGAATTACGAAAGAGAAAGTTCTTGGTTTTTAGAGAGAAGCTTGGACTCATGGATGTAGACCCTCTAGATAAGGGGCAAACGTGATCGAGGACATTGAGCCAACTCTTCCTACATTTTTTGAGCTCCCAGGGTGAGGAATTGAGATAGAGGGCTCCTAAGATTGAGAGAACTCTGGACAATAGGGATTTACCCCTATATGTTACCCATAGGGTTGAAGAATGTTTCTCCCCTATCTTCATAGGATTGGAGAATGTTCCTCCCTTACTTGGTCATTGCAGAGTATACCCTAGTTGGCATCATACCCACAAGAAGGCTAACTTATTGGGAATACCACTTCTCATTTGGCCAACAAGTTGAGAGTGTACTTGGAATGTACAACCAAGTCGATTATGATGTAGGTGTTCAACCACATGACTACTGAGAGTCGTTTTTGGGAATATCGGTAGGAAATAGGATTGGGTTGAGAATTACTCCCCTTTTGAGATATCGTGTTAAGGGTAAGATCCCTGATGCGATTCCAGGGTTGAGGATGTGATACCCTATATGATGTGTTATCTTATTTCTCGGTATGGGTGGAAGCTATTTCTCCCTGAATCTTCTTCTTCTATATCTAAGAATGCTTCAATAGATAGAGTTGAGCAAAGACAGTTAAAGTATCACAACAACATTGGCAGGTGGAATTCTTCCTAGTTGAGAGAGAATCTTAATTTTTTCAACTAGGGTAAAATTCCACATTAGATAGTTCAAATGACCAATAAAATTATTGTATTAAATTCCTTTTTTTGAGAGGACCAAAATCGACCTAAATATCACCTAATTTGGTTAATTGGAAGTTAAGTTTTGAATTATTTATTCATACATACATTATGGAATGGGTCGGCCCTAACCACATGGGTAACTACTTGGGTTACCTTAAGCCCAAGTAATCCTCAGGAAAGCCTATAGATAGAAGCGACCTCAAGTTCATTTCATCATATTTGATCAAGTCATTTTATATTCCTCTCTTTTGTCTTGGCTCACACAGGTTCGATGGAAGGAGTTTGCACAAGGGTCCAAAATCATAGGCGTAAGGTTTGCTATAAGTTAGGGTTTTATAGGTTCTAGACACTAGAAGAGAACATGGAAATCTAGTCCCTAGAATCTAGAATAGAGTGTACATGAGAGCATCCAGATAGCCCTAGACACAGGAATATAGGCTTATGAGAGTGTCATAGGGTTTGGAGTTAGATTGGGTTGCATTGGTCCCTGGGCGCTCACTCAGAGTGGTCCTCAAAGCATCTAGGTCATCCCAGATGCTTGCACAACATCTGTACGGGAGTTTCCAAGGGTTTTTGGTGTGTTTTATCCCATACACATGCACAAAGTCTCCCCGATAATGACCCAGAAACCACATTCACCCTTACACAGTGTCCGATAGAGCATCCAAAGTGTTTTCAATGCACACAAATTTTTTTGATGAGAGCGTCCCTGGTTTAGATATAGGGCTTGACATATTGGCTTCATTTGGATTCAATGATCTAGTGGATCTGGTTTTCTCTTTGCCTTTATATAGATCTATAGACATGTAGATCTAATATGTTAGTATCCACTGTAAACATATGTATTGGACTCGTTATACTCTCTGCTGAAATCATTTTATGACCATCTATTAAAGAAGAAGATTTCAAAGGATTTCCCCCTTGTGGATCTTTTCCCTAGTCTTGGACCAATCTTCTATCTCTTATGGTTGTGTTGTTCTCTTCTTTGTCACTGCATATATTGTTCTTTCTTCAGTTACTTTTATGATTGATTGTACTTCTAATAACTTGTTGCATTGTTAATGAAAAGTTAAATTGGGCTAAAGTAATTGATACAACATAAAACAATAAGAAAATTTAACAAGGTATCAGAGTTGAGGAGAAGGGACAAACCAAAAAGAAGACAAGGATTGAAGCCCTCATTTTCATAAAGAATATTTCCTAGTCAAGGACAAGATGTATTCCTCTACCTTCAAGTAGCATGAAAAGTTGGGTGATGCATCAAAATTTGTTGCATGGAAAGTCAGATTAGAGATCATAGCTGAAAACAATGATGTGATAGAATAAATTCATGGAAGGATGCCCAAGCCTCCAAAAATTTCTTCTGCTTCCCTCAAGAATAGGTACAAGAAAGGTGAGTCCAAAGCAAAGAAAATTATAGTTGAAGGTTTACAAGATCATTTACTTTCATATGCTGGGAATTTAAGAAAGTATAAATATTTGTATGACAAGATAGCTGGCATGTATGAAATCAACAAATTGAATGAGATCATCACCTTGAAATATCAACTCAAGGAAACTAAGATGAACAAAGGAGAATTTGTCCAATCTTACATTATGAGGATTTGTCGCCTTAGATATCAATTGTAGAGAGTTGGAGAAAACATGTCTGACAGGGAGATAGTAGTTGTGACTCTTAGAGGTCTCCCTCCTATTTGGGAAACCTTCATTACTACAATTGACAACAACTTCCTTCTGTCATTTGATGAAATTTTGGGAAGCTCACTCAAGAAGAATCAAGGATGATATCAAGAGGAAGGATTTAAAAACATGAACATGGAGAGCCCACTGCATATATCTATCATGGAAAAAGGAAGAAGGCCAAAGGATGTCCATCAAGGAAGCCTCCTTCTCAAAATACAAAAGGAAGGAATGACGGATCATTATCTCATGTTGAATTGTTCAATTGCCACAAGAAGGGTCATTATGCATGGGATTGTCCTTAGAAATCAGAGAGGCCACACTACAACACTAGAGGAAACAATGATAACAAAAGAAGAAAAGACAAGAAAAGAAATAACTATGACAGAAGATATGAAAGAAGAAGAGGAGACTCCTCAAACGACCATGAAGAAGATCATCCTCCTCAAAAGAAGTCAAGGGCTCCCAGGTATGAAAGTAATGTTGTAAATAAATTTGATTACATTCTTATTTATGCTCTTACTATTTCTTCTCCACTGGATTTGTTGGATAGTTGGTTGGTTGATAGTGGGGCCACTCATCATTTCTCTAGTTACAAGGAAGTCCTCTCTAATCTAGTAGAGAGGGAGACTAAGCTAAATATAATTCTTGGAGACAAATCCACTCATCCCGTGAAAGGATTTGGGTCCATCAAATTTTAGTTAATTTCTGGGGAATCATTTCTACTGCATGATGTTATGTATGTACCTAGATTAATGAAGAATCTGGTATCTATAACCACATTCGAAGATAAAGGGATGAGGGATCCCTTAGTTAAAGGTAAAATTTTGACTTGGCCTATTGATTCACCTATGAGAAATGCATACACATTAGGATTGAGATTTGAAGAACCCTATAGAGTCAGTGGAAGACCTCTTATAGCATTGGTTCATAATACCAATCATCTAAGCAAGTTATGGCACCACAGAATGGCTCACCTACATTATGACACACTTCCAAAGTTGAAGAAATTGGTCTTAGGTATTCCCAATGTTCAAGCTCATCGTGATGGAGTTTTTCTAGGTCATGTGAGTGGAAATAAAATAAATGGGCCATTTCCCTCTAGTAAGAAAAAGACAAATGATATCCTCCATCTCATTCATTCTGATATATGTGGTCTGATGCCTAACATTTTGTTGGTGATCATCTATACTAAATCACCTTTATTGATGGATTCTGAAGAAAGACACGGATATAGTATCTTAGGCACAAGGATGAAGCCTTTGAAACATTCAAGGAATTCAAAGCCTGAATAAAAATTCAATCAGGAAAGAGAATTAAAGTCTTTAGGTCTAACAATGGAGGGGAATAAATGTAAAAAGAATTCATAGCATTTTCCAAGAAAGACAGAATCATGAAGGAAATGATGTGCCATATACTCCTGAATTGAATGGTCTAGCTGAAAGGAATAACAAGTCTATATTAGAATTTTCTTGTGCTATGCCCCATGATAAAAAAAGGTGCCAAAGTTCCTTTGGGTCGAAGATACATCTACTGTTGTATATGTTCAAAACATGGTGCCTTAGCAGGCATTAGAAAACAAGACTCTTGACGAAATATTCACAGATATCAAGCCTGATATCAACCATCTTCATGTATTTGGATGCCCCATATATTTTCATGTGCCGAAGGACAAAAGAATCAAATTGGAAGCCATGCAAAGAAACGGTACGTTTGTGGGTTATTTTGAAAATTCTAAGGCATATAAAATTTATATTCCTGGTCAGAGGAAGGTCAAAATTAGTAGGAATGTAACATTTGATGAAGATGTAGCTCTTGGAAAAGAAAGAGATCTTCCTCCTCATCCTCCCAAGGAAGAGAATGATGACTGGGATATTCTAGATGGTCCTTCTATAACTAAATCTAATTTTGATGATGATACCATGGAGCCTATGGATCCGCTAGATCCTCCTATAACTGATCCTCCTACTTGGAAAACACCACCTTCGATTCATGATATTTTACAAGATATTGAAAGAAATGTTCCCATTCGAAGATAATTCAAAGAAAGGAAGTAACCATGGGGCATCAAGGATATGTTGCAGCCATGAGCACTATGATTGAAGCCGAACTGTCCTCATTTTAAGAAGTGGTAAAAGAAAAAGCTTGGAAGGATTCTATGGCTGAGGAATATGAATCGATTGTGAAAAATGATGTATGAGATGTTGTACCTAGACTGAAAGGGAAGTTTGTAGTGACTTCAAAGTGGCTATTACGGAACAAACATGGAATTGATGGCAACATTAAGAAAGACAAAGAAAGGTTTGTAGCTTGAGGGTTCTCTTAGAAAGAGGGAGAATATTATGATGAAATATTTTCTCTTGTGGTTCAATATACAACCACTCATTCTATATATTCCCTTGTTACAAGTCAAGGATGGACTCTTCATTAGATGGATGTAAAGCCTACATTCCTTCATGATATGTTACAAGAAGAAGTACATGTTGAACAACCACAAGGATTTGAGGTGGAAGATTAAAAAACACATGTTTGTAGGTTGAAGAAAGCATTGTATGGTTTGAAGAAAGCTCCCCGAGCTTGGTATGCACACATTGATAGTTACTTAGTGAAGTTGGGATTCACAAGAAGCAATGTTGATCTCAACCTCTACTTCAAGGTATTCAAAGGTATGCCATTGATTTTGGTTTTATATGTTGAGGATATATTCTTGATAGGTAGAGAGCCTCTAATGATCAAATGTAAGATGATGTTAGCCTATGAATTTGAGATGAAAGACCTTGGTTGCATGCGCTACTTTTTGGGCCTTGAGGTCTGGAAAAATCCTAGTGAGATTTTCCTTTCACAAGGAAAACACATTGTAAAATTGCTAGAAAAATTTGGAATGACTGAATGCAAATCCATGGTTACACCAGTGGAAATGAACTTTAAGAAGTTATGTGGAGATGCCTTGGAAAATCCATACAAGTATATAAAAATAATTGGGGCATTTATGTTCCTTATGAAAACCCATCCAGACATATCCTATGTAGTAAACACATTGAGTCAATTAATGACCGAGCCCCCCCATGCACATTGTATAGCTTCTATACACTGTTGGCTAGTTGAATTGTTTATGAATTAAACATTCAAGTACCACATTAATTGTCGATCAGGGAAAGTCTTTTTTATTTCAAA
The DNA here is from genome assembly GCA_000404065.3 of Pinus taeda. Lineage (NCBI taxonomy): Eukaryota > Viridiplantae > Streptophyta > Pinopsida > Pinales > Pinaceae > Pinus > Pinus taeda. The sequence goes on from APFE031258270.1 coordinate 38,388, forward strand.
GGCACTGCGTACTGTATGTACTTAAAGCCTAAAAGCATTGAAAGATGTAGTATACGCAGTCATTATAGAATTGATTAAAGTGAAAACAATTGATTAAAATTACAAGTATAAAAAGCAAAATAAACGATGCTCTATTGACAGAGGATCAGGACCCTATCCTCCGGATGGGGACGTTCAGCACCTGCCCCTGTAATCAGAATTACTGATGCACATAGCACTCTCATTCACCGGTGAGAAACAATTCAGAAAGCAATGAAACAGAGTACTAGTAAAGTAAAGAAAACCACAGGTAATGCTGTCAAATTCACACAGAGTACCGAAAAGAACTTACTGCACGCTCACACAATCAACAGGAAAGTAAATGGGTGAATCTTGTGAGGAAGGTGGGCCCAGTCCTTCTCACAAGATCCCCCGAGAAGATGAAGACGGATTTAAGTGCTCAAAACAGCTGTATATTCATCTGCCAAAAAGATTAAGTACAATGGAACTCAGACTTGCTGATGTTCTTCAAAACCTTAGTTACAAACCGACCATTTTTACCCATTTCATGTAGATGTCTCCTCTTTATAGAGGAGACATCTATTACAATAGAATGTTACACCTTTTCAGTTAATCCTTTGTGTCAAAAATAAGCAAATTAGAATGCTGTTACAACAATATGATAATGCATCTTTTTCTGGAGCTTTGGCTGTTACACGACGGATAACTGATTGTCTTCTCGGGATTGTCATATCCTTCACCATTTCCCCATGTTGTTCATGCTGACTATATGCTTCTTCTCTAAACTTCCGCTTGATTATGCCACGTTACCATTCTTTAGATAGCTGCCATCTGTTGTCCGTGGCTATTACAAAATAGCTCGCTTTAGGTAATTACTGTTGCTGGTATTGCGGCAACTGCACAGTTGCTGTTTCTGGTGTTGCAGCAACTGCGTAGTTACTATTCTTCGTGTTGCAGCAACTATTCATTATACTCCTGCAAGCTTATGACAGTTGTTTGACAATTTTAGTCATCGTTTCCAAGGATAAGTAAAAAGATATTTACGAATATGAACTAAACAATTAAATATAGACTTGCGGAAGGTTACTTCATACCTTGGGGTTAATATGTCATTATGAAATAAAAGCTTTTGCTTATGACTGTAAAAAGGGGTAAATATACGGCAAAAGATAAGGTCAAAAGTTGGTCAATTGTGAGTCCCAACAGTATTGGAGTATCATCTTACAATGCCAAATGATTTCTATCTATTACCACCTATGGATTTATTTCCAACGAGAATATCCCATTTGAACAACACTCTTACAAGCCAAACTGCATGGTAACTTATGTTATTTATTCATCATATTTGAATTGTCCAATCATCTTCTGACATTCATTAATACATACCACCGATTATGCCTTTGTTATTAATACCGCTTATAGTGAAAATCTTTTGTCATAATGAATTAAAATCTCTGTTTTGATTTTTTTCTCAGCCATTTCACATTTGATGACGTATATTTCTTTAATTGCCTTATCGATTAGCACACTATTTTTTTTGATTGGTTGCTAGCATTTATGAATTGTCAATGATTTCGATTGATTTTCACGTGCTTGAAGGATGTGGATGACATTTTCTTGTCAGAGCGGGGATGGCCTGCGTATGAACAACATGAGTGACAATTTTGGATAATTGTGTGATAATCATTTGAATTAACTTCCAGGTATATATTGCATGATGATTATGAGTGCGTAATAATTAGCAAGTATTTCTAATTGGGGAAAGGATGACAACCATTATGGCTGGCATGCAGACTCATGATCTGGAATTAGTTGTAATTGATGGGACAAATTACTTACCCAAATATAATATTAATTCTCAAAACATCGTCATTTCTTTGTTAATTGCTTTAATGTTCTCTGCTGCTATTCTGAATTGCGGAAGTGTAAACAAATTGCATAAAAATGAGCCAGTCAGAGGTACAACACCCATGGGAGGAAGAGCTATCCGAAATGAGCCCTCAGTACCCAAGGTATCGGACCAGACTCAAGAAATTCTCGAGCGCATAGGATGGATGCAATATCTAAATAAATTGCAAGGATTTCACGAAGAAATGACACTTGAATTCTTGTAGAACTTGCAGAATGGAAGCACCACAGTCAAAGGAAGGGAGATAACAGTTTATGAAAAAACCATAGCTTAAATTACTAGACTTCTAGTTGAGGGAACCAAATGGAAAGAAAAGCACGTCCTTCCGTGCAATGCGGTTGCGATGTTCCAGGACCCGAATGAGCAGTTGGCCCGAACAGGGAAAGGGATTCACCCTTCAGTGTCAAGACAACCTTGGCAGAAGTTGGCAGTCATCGTGCAATGGTATATCACATGCGATGGTCACTAGGATGTGGTAAAGCCCCGTCAACTCAAATTGTTAGCCATCCTAAAGCAAAAGATTTTAGTTAATTTGTCGTTTTATTTGAATCTCTATTGCATGATGTCACTCGACGAGTTAGGAAAGCTAAGGACCCACGCACTGTCATCAGTCATCATGGACTGATTAAATTGCTTATCATACATGGACTGGCTCAACAACAGTTAACTTGGGACAATATTGTAAATCCTACTTTAGCCCCACCTCTAGAAAACACAGCAACATAGCAACAAAGGCCAAGAACCCCAAGTCCAAGAAGGACACTGAAAGAAAGAATTCATTTGTGCCCTTGAATCCAGCAAAAAATAGGCGCTCTATGCAGGTTAGATCCCAACAACATATCCCAATTCAAACAAACAAGGCTAGACCATCCTGTACACCACAGCCAAGTTCGCAAAATTCCCCTTTGCAAGACTATGAGGAAGAAGTAACCAAGGTATTGGAGAACATGGGGATATTTGGCAAGGGTAAAGAACAATCCAAGAATGTTGAAGAATATAATTGTACCCCCAACTAGTATGCCTTTGCTGACAGCCCTGGTCGTGAGCAAACCCTGCCATTTACTGATACCATGGAGGAATAGAGGGAACCAATCCCTTCTGTGGAAAAACCCCTTGAAGCCAAGATCCATGAAGAGGAAGTCATTAGAGAAGAAAATCAGACAGCAGATACTGGTCCAGTGGGCCCCCCAGCTGAAGAAAATCTTGCAGATGAAACCTTGGGAGATTTAAATCAACCAAGCAATACTATTCTTTCTAAGTCCCCTGAGGACAAGGCCTACCCAGAAGAAAACCTGTAGAACTAAAATTGTTTAGGAGACACAATTGTATTGGGATCTCTTGAAAGAGAAATCCATGACAAAGAGGAGCTATAAGGTGAAGCACCATCAAGAGATACAGTTCCAGTTGGAACCCTCCCTGATGCTGATACAATATCACCTATACAGGAACCAAAGGACAATGCAGTCAACCCATCGTTGGTTGGAAGTACCAGAATAAAGAAGTCCTACAAGGATAGACTCAAAAAAATTCTTAAGAAGTATAGAAAAGAAAATAAAATAATTGGGCAGCTAAGGCAGTGGTTAAAAGAAGCCATTAGAGCCAAGAATTTGAAAGCAGACAAAGAAACCATAGGCACACAGACAGAGCAATATTCTGGAAAGGATGTCGAAACCCAAATTGAGGATCTTTTGGCTTGTCCAAAGGAAACTCAGACAAAGCCATGTCTTGTAGAAGACACTAAAATGCAAACTAAAGACCCCTGTGTTTTCTCATAGGAGACCCAAATGAACTACCTTATTGAGAATGCTGTTGTTCAAACAGATGCTGAGGAGGACATTCAAATTGGTCATTGCATGATTCAAGAGGCAGCTAAAGCTGTTGTTCAGACCGATCGCATGGAGACCTAGGATGGAGAAACCAAAACAGAGGAGACACCTGCTTATATTCCCCTAATAAGGGAGGCATTTATTAATAGTCTGTAGAATGAACTACTGAAGGTTCAACAGGAATTATCCCAACACAAGGAGGAGGTAGTGCCCTTACGGATACATCAAGAGTTAAAGAAAAAGTATGAGGCACTTACAGTGACTGAGGATGAGACCTTTTCTAAGTACAAGGCTGAATAGAAAAAGGTTGAGAAAGCACGGGACAAATTACAAAAGGCTAAAGAGCAGTTGGAAATTGTATACTCTCTTTACTCAGACACCTTGTCATGTGGAGCCCCTGCTACAAATTATGCCTTATTCCTCCTGGAGAGATACTTGCTGCTGAAATTCAATGTTGCTAAGGCTGGGAAGTCTGTGGAAATCAAGACTACCCCAGATTTTGTCAAGTGCTTCAGAGAACAGAACGAGTAGGTACAACGCATCCTCTATGAACTTAATATGCACAATTTCTTTCTGGAAGATGATAAATACAACAACCTTCACCCCTTTATAGGGGATGTACAACTCCAGGAATTTCTCTCTTTTGCCACTAATAAAATCAAGTGGGCCAAGGCTCACAATACTTTTAGGAAGCATGAAGAAGGAATCGACCTATGGGTGATAGGGGAACCAACCAAACCCCTGCATCTCTCGGTTAGACACAAGAAATTCATGAAGCAGGATGGTGTTGTTGGCTAATTGGGGCCATTTCACATGGATATTGTACAAGATGGAAAGGAGTATTGTTTAGTCAATTTAGTGTGTCCTAAATTGCTGCATTAATTATCAATCCGAGAGTCGTACACTGATGAAGTTTGGCGCACTGTATGTGCAAGAGAACCTCTTTCTTACTTTATTGTTTTTAGTTTTTATCTTGTTTTTGGGGGTTTTGTTCTTGTTGGTCTCTTAAAGTGTCTAATGCAAATGGAAATCCTATTCTAAGGTCTTAAGAATACTTTAAAAGGTCAAGTATGGATGTAAAATTTAAGACAAGGTTTATGCCTTTTATGGTAATTTCCAAACTTAGCACTTCAAAGATCTCAAAACATACTATTTATAAAATCAGAACTTTGAGCGAAAGTGTAAACATGCAGCTACTTAAATCAAGCAATAGATGAAGTACTGAACATGAGGTTATAGTCTCTGTTGTCCATCTAATTGCAGAAATAAAATCTAAACTACTGCACTCAAAACCAAAAATAAAGAAGCTAGAAACTAGTCACTGATTTCACCCATAATTCTGATATTTCGTCAATTAACTTCTAAAATGGGGTTAATATAAAGACACTAGAAATAACATCATATGGCATGAAAGAATGAAATTTAAACTATCTACTTGTATATTAATGAAATCAAATCAATTACTTCACCTACAATCCAATAACTCGCTAATTAACTTCTAAAAGGGGGTTAAGCTAAAGGCATCGGAGATAACGTCATGTAGCATAAAGAACTGATATATAAACTAGATACTTTCAAATTAATGAAAGCAAAATCAAATTACTTCACCTACAATCTGATAGCTCACCAATTAACTTCTAAAAGGGGGTTAAGCTAAAGGCACCAGAGATAACGTCATGTAGCATGAAGAAATTGATATCTAAACTAGCTAAAAGCAGTAAACAAATCTCAAGCATGACAACTGGAATTAAAAGCTAAAGCACAACAGAGGAAGCAATTCTCATATCACCACTTAATGCAAAAACTATATTGAAAAGCTTGAGCATAACCTATCCTAAAATGCACTGATCAGTGTTAGTGAAAAATATAACAATGCTGCAAAAACATGTACAGGAATAAAATGATTAATACCATAAACAAACCATGAGAAATATACTGTGGAAATAAAAGAAAACATGCATGAAAAACTATACAAAAGTGAAAAGCAAAACCTTAGCCAGATTAGTTTTTCATGAATGTCATTGCAAAATAGAGAATATGTCTTCTCATTACAACAACAGAACTAACGCTAAAACAACAACATCAAGACTAACTACTTGCGTTGCAAATGCTTATACTTATAGGAGAAACGGATAACTGCCTTTTAGAGAAAAATCTTCAGCAGAGGACACGTGAACAGGACAGAACCTGGCAATTTAGCCTCTTGGTTTCCATAAACATAAAATCTATGAAAGGTGGGTGTTAGATTGCGTCATGGAGACAGTCTGCAGATGGCAAAAGTGGATCCATGAACCCAAGAACGGTTTCGGATTTTTTCACGTGCTGGAACAGAGTCTGATTAACGTAGGGCTCTTCTATTGACAATCCTTTGACCGATGCCTTTCTTCACGAATTCGGCTAAACAGATAGGACCTTGTCCATGTATGGATGATTTCTGAACTGCCCATGTGCCTTGTTTCTGCTACCGACACCTGTAACCTACAGAACCATAAAAACAATTATGGAATTGCGAGTCAGCTGCGGAAAGTGGCTACATTCTATAGCTAATGAAAAAAATCTAAATCAAATAGCACACACAAGAATATAGTTTTAAAACCACTTAAATGCACTCCTAGAATTAATATGTAACAATATTTGATAGCTTATGAGGCACTGATGTGGGAAAGTGGAAGAGAAAAGGTTTAGAAAGGTATGTAGAAGAGAGGTAGCTCTGGGGCTCAACAAGTACTTCCAAGAGATTAAGGAGGAAGCCTTGTCTGCAGCTAGATAAAGGTGGGAGGTCTCCAACATTACTGTTAGAAATCAAGAACCATTCGGATACGAGAACTTTAAAGTTTCCTCCTCTTGTTTCTACAAGTACAGTAACATGGTCCTAACCATGGGGCCTGAATGGATAGGATGTTGGTATAGAACTCCAATCATATGGTATCCTCCAGAGAAGTATCACTGTGACAACACCTTAAAGGATCAAGACATTACCCAGGCCTTTGCTATACTAAAGAAGAAAACTGGCTTCAGAAATTTTAGGGAGGAGGTATATCTTGTCTATTCCCTAACTCAGCTACATATCAACTATTTAATTGCATGAGGACATGAAACAAGGTAAGCTAGGGAGTATGTTGGGTTAGGAAAAAGCTATGTTTTGTCTCCGTAAATAGCTTTATTCAGCATTTATCATCACATGATTATCTTTGTTTATGGATCAAAGTAAAGGAAATAATAGCCAAATTTGGGTAAAAGCACTTGGTAACAAATTAGATAAATATAGCATGAGAAACCGATTTTTTTCTATATTTATATGCAGAAGATGCAGATTGAACAATAGTTGTTCAATCGACAAAGCAACATCGGGCCGTAAAAGGAAAAAGACAACGTTTGAGGCAAGCAAGGTAGTGAGAGACCAGGAAGACTAGTGCTATTTCATGACAAAATCATATTATGTATAGAGAAATCCTCAAGATCCCCTGATCCATAGGATTCACTTTTATCTATTTATTTTCTAAATGTAATATATAAGGCTGAAAGGATAAACCTCATAGAGTTTAGAAATTCATAACTTGTAATTATTCTCTTGAGATATATAATATTGTTACCTCAGTGATGTTGTAACTGTGTTGCTTATTATAATGAAGAATGAATGCGTTTGATCCATACCTATATTATAAGTATTTCTTAACAGAGACTTCTGGTGACTCTGGGCCCAGTCAAGAGAAGTTCTATTGATTTCTGTGTTATAATATTTTCTATTTAGTCTTTACTAATTGTTGCTGTAAATTTAATATCATTTTGCTTATTGTGAATATTGACGATTCCAATCCATATTGTTGTTCATTTAGATTCAGACTTAGCTGTGTGATATATCTGAGTAACGCTTTGATTGGATTGGTTATGTTAGTTTCGGTAGTAGATTGTTGTCCATTCTGAGTTATGTTATCATAGATCTTAGAGATAGCATTGATCAATTTCCATAATTTTATTACATAGTCATTTTCTGTTTAGATATCATTTATCATTATATGCTCATTTGTTGTTCAATTATTATTTGTCATTCGAATGGGATTTTTGTTCAATTAGGATTTGTCGTTCAATTAGATTTGTTGTTCAATTTGGATTTGCTATAGATTACCATTGTTGTTTAGTTGTTATAGTTCTCTTTCTTGATTGAGTGAGTTAGTCTTAATTCTATTTGAAGATTATTGGGTGTGATTCTTTGCACTTACATTCAGATTCATTTGATTTCAGAATAAGTTAAATAGAGTTGGAGAGTGTGTTAAGAGTTCTTTCAAGAGTTATTTCCTCCATAGTTATTTCTTTCATAATTGTTTGCAGTGAGTTGAAGAAATAGTTATTAGTGATTGCAACCATTTATCATTAGATAACCTCTCAATTCACTGCACATATAGTGTTGACACTCTTGAGATAAAAATAATTACCTTGGGTTGATGATTAATGTAGGAATTAAAATTGCTTGTAAAAAGACACCTTAGTGCAGCAACAAAGTGCTAAGACTGTGCTTCCACCATGTAGCCATCTAGCCGGATCATCAGTGTATGTATTCAATCGACTACCATTCATTCTCCCTGGGAATGGCTCTCCATTCAAGTTTACCAACTAAACTGCTCCACCATCGATAATCTCCTTGATGACACAGGGCCCCAGCCAATGCATCCAAAATTTTCCTGGGAATTTATCAAACTTGCTATCATATAATAGAACTAAATCATTCACCTTGAAGGTGCGCAGATTGATGTGCCAATTGTGCCATGCCTTTTCATGCTCCTTTTGAACTTGTTGATGGAATCCAGCTAGAAATCTATCTTCTTCAAGCTCCATTAGTTGTGTGAGCCTCTCCTCCAGGGTTCCATGATCTGCCATTCCTGTGAATGTCTCTATGCACAGACTAGGTACAATGTACTCCATCGACATCATAGCTTCCATGCCATAAACCAGTCTGGACGATGTTTGTCCAGTCAACTTCTTTTAAGTCATTCTATAAGCCCATATAACTATAGGCATGCAAACATTCCAGTTGTTTCTTTGAGCATTGCAAACCTTTGTTAGTGTGCTCTCTAATATTTTTATTAAACACTTCCACCGTTCCATTAGCCTGTGGATGATATGGCATGCTTTTATGATGGTAAACCTGAAATTCCTCTGTCATCGCGCTAATCGTCTCATTAAGAAAATGTATACCGCGATCGCTCAATAAAATCTTTTGGACAGCCAAACCTTGTCAGCACGTACTCAAAGATGAATTTGGCTACTATCATTCTTGTAGAGTCCTTCACAGGCTTCATCTTCGCCCATCTAGTTAAGTACTCAATCGCGGTGATGATGTATCACGCACCTGTCTTCTTACCTAGAGGCTGAATTGATCCCATAAAGTCAATCACCCACTTCTCAAAGAGCTATAACGATACCTGCAAATTTAGCTGCAACTGATCCCTGCGTGAGGGTTTTCCAGTCCTTCAGCATGCGTCACATGCCCTACAATAGGCTTTTGAATCCTTATGCAAGGTTGGCCACCACAACCTAACACATAGAATCTTCTGCGATGTTGTTTTTCCTGCATAATGACCTACCATGGCTCTGCCATAAGCCTCAACGAGGATGTTGTTCCATTCAAACTTTGGCACATAATGTTGCAATATTTCATCTGATCCCATTTTGTACAAGCTCCTTGGAATGAAAAAAAAGTCTTTCGTGCACAACACCAGTTCCTTCTTCTACTAGCTTGTATATCCTTCTGGAGCCATACCTGTCGTTATGAAGTGTATAATATCTTCAAAGTGGTTGTTCGTGATGCACACTACAAAGAGCTACACATCAGGCACTCCTTCCTCAAAATTAGTAGGCTTTTTGCCAGTTTCAATTTGCAACATATGATCAGGTCCTGCATTCAATCGTCCTGGTTTCACAATGACTTCAAAATCATATTCCTCGAACAACAACAACCACTTGCATATCTTTCCCCCCAACATAGGCTTGTTGACCAGGTATTTCAATGTAGAATGGTCTATATACATCTTAAGATGTCCACCCAACAGATAATACCTAAACTTTTGGAGCATGTACACCATAGCTGATCATTCGTGCTCTGTTGTGGAATAATTCTTTTGAGCTTTGGATAGCTTCCTACTTGTCAACTCTATAGGATGATCCAAGTCCCCTTCACAAACCTGTGTCAGTACTACTCCCAGTGCAATACATGACACATCCACATGCACATGAAATTCTTTCTTCCAATCCGGGAGACTAGGATTGGAGCAGTGACCATTTTATCCTTTAGCACATCCAATCTCTTCTGGCATTCTTCATTCCAATAGAACATAACATCCTTCTTTAGCAGTTTTTCCATCGGTGCAGTGATCTAGGCATAGCTCTTGATGAATTTCCTATAGTATCCCATATGCCCCAACGTTGTGCACAACTATTTCACACTCCTTTGTGGCTCCAAATTGATTATGACCACGATCTTTGTAGGGTCTACCATCAAGCCTTGTCTTCATACCACATGACCTAGCAAGATCCCAAAAAGGACATAGAACAAACATTTCTTCAGATTGAGCGCGATTTGGTACCTCTAGCATGTATCTAGCATCAAGCGCAGACTTGCCACATGGTGCTTTACCAATCCAAACACTGTCCAATTGTCATACCTACATAAATTTGTGAATGAAATCCTTGAACGTCATGATGACTATGCTTGAAAATATCCTCGGTGCATTCTTCATCCCAAAAGGCATCACTATATACTAGAAGCACCCCCATTCAATCACGAAGGTTGTCTTAATTCTATCCTCCGGTGTGATCTTGATCTGATGGTACCCAGAGAACCCATCAATGAATGAATATGCTTCTTGGCCACCAACATTATCCAGGACCTCATTAGTGAACAGAGTTGGGAAGGGATCATGCATGTAGGCATCATTCAACTTCCTAAGATCTATGAATATCCTTATTTCTTCCTTCTACTTCTTTTCCTGAACCACTATTGGGCTCACCCAATCAAATTCTTCCACCGGTTTAATAATACCTAGCGTGAGCATCTTGTCTAACTCTAAGCAGGCCTTTTCTTTGTACTTCAAATTGAGGCAGTAAGGTCTTTGGTTCACAGGCTTCACATCTGGTTTTAGGGTGATCTTCATGACACCTAGGTCCCCTATTATCCCTTTCAGATTTGAAAAATTTATGGGAAACATATCTTGATATTCGCTGAGTAGTTCGGTGACCTTATCTACTGTCGCGTCATCCCAGTAGTCCCCAACCTTTGCAAGCTTTGGCTTTGTCTCCGTGCCAATGTTCACCTATCTAGTTTTGAGTGGCTTGATTATGTTTGGGTTCTCCAGTTGTGGTCCTTTAACTCCGCAGTGACCTTCAGTCTCTGGAATATTAATATTCCTCAAGTCTTCGTCTTCTTCTTCTGCTATTACATTGTAGCACTCCAGCGCATGGCTCAGCTAGGTAGTCCAATCAGATTGAATCAAATCTAGAGGGTCCTGCGGTATCCTTAAAATTGATGTCTTAATCTCCTACAATGCTTCATCGATAGATTCAAATCCATCCTCAAAACTTACCGTCATAAAAAATCCTTGGCACAAAATATCCCATTCTTTGGTGCCATGGCGGAGTTCATCTCCAAGTACCAATTCATTGGTATAACATCCAAGGTATGACAAAACAGATGGACCCACTCCGGTTGAGGATTTTCTCCATACACTTTATTCCATTTGGCCAAATGGTCACACAGATCATTTCTTCCATGATACTTTTCTATTAATCGCACCTTCAGATGACCAAAGCATACCGTCATCATCCTCCTATATTCGCGCCAATCATCAAAACTATCTTTGTACATACCCCACCATCTTGAGGGAGTAGCTCGCAATACCCAATCCAATGCCTGGAAGTGATGCTTCTCTAGTACTTCCCTTTCAAATGCATCCAAAAATGATAAACATCAGTTAACCCATCTTAGTAAGGCAGATTTCTTACGTCTGATGATACACAACACAATGAATTGGTCAGGATATTATAGAGCAACATAAATACTTCATGTAGTCAATTCTGCCATTGCTCTAGTTCTTTGTCTAAATATAATGTTTAGGAGCTCTCACGGTCCCACACAATATGTCCATCTACTATTGGATTCACCCAATCCCGATCTTGCGCTATTATTTTATAAATCTGGTCCAAATCGTCATCACCTTCATAATCGCGGACTGCTTCAGTATAGCCCGTCCTTCTACAAGGTCCAGTGGCACCACTACGTGGAGCAATTTCTTCTCAAATATCATATTTCACTTCTTTAGATTAATTACCCCATTCATGTCAGTGACCCAATCGATCCCAAGGAGCGCTGGGTAGGGATTGTTGCCATCCACAATCTCTATCACATCAAAATCAGTTAGAGTGCTCGTGCCTTCGACATCAACAGTTACCCTCTGTAACCTCCCCATTGGGATGATTTTCTTCTCATTCTCCATCCTTAACTGAATTATAGACCACTATAGCGCAAGTATTCCCATTCTTTCCCATGTCTGTTTCGGCAAAAGGCTCGCGTCAGACGCTAGGTCCAAGATAACTTGGTCCATTTCGTATTCTCCTATTTGCGTAGTGAATCTCATCTCTCGTCCAGTTCTTGCCTTATTCTTACCAAGATTTCTAACTATGTGTGTTCCATCATTAGTGATTTCCTTGCCATTATGCCTATTGATTAGCTCCTACAATCCCTTCACAACCTTGCTATCACAGAGCAGTTTCATGTAGGTTTCCAATAACATGGCAATCATGGATGGGTCCATCTCTTCAGTCAACTTCTCTTGACTCCCTGAGGTAGAGGTGTTACACAAAATTTTGTTACTGTCCCTGTACTCCCTGTCTATGATCCTGGATGACCTCTACAGTGTACCCAACATGCTTTCCTATGATGAAGAAACTCCCATTGTGTTCCTCTTCATGAGCAAAACAATTCCCTTCTGCATCATTTCCCACAAATCTTATGTTTATCCCAATTTAAAAACACTAATGACCCGTGTCCTCCTCATGCTAATATGCAAGGATTACAACTATCCCTAGTGCCGATCAAATCGATTGAGTCCTTCCTAAGTCATGCCGATCCTCTTTTGGAAAGTTTTTTAAATATGGAGCCAAAGCTTCCAACTCTAGAAGCTTCGTAACAGAAGTCTGGTAAATGGTTAGGCCAGATGGAGTCGAGGAGGTTAGTTCAGGCTCCTTTCCCCAATTAGGATGGAACTAATCCAAGAGATAAGGCCTTCTCCCATGAGAAGAACCATCTCCCCTCCATCCAAGCTATATAAACCTCTCTTCTTCCCAAGCACAAGCTAGTCCTAATTAAGCTCTTGTTGGAGTTTTTATTTTGGAGTAATCAACAAGTCACACATAGTTTTTAGCTCTCTAGTTTGTGTTTAAGGGAAAATTGTGAGTTTGGTTTGGTGTGAAGACTAAAGGGAAGAGCTTTGAGACTACCATTGTTGGGGCTATCCATGAGAGGCTAGTAGAAGTGTGTGGGAACCCAGATATGTCGGAGGAGAACAAAAATGTCAAGACATCAGTTATAATCTCTTCTTGAACTAATATAGATGCAACTATCGATTGATTTCCTACATGAAATGTCATCTCACATATTTATGGCTTAATGTTTCTTGACTTATTAAGTAGGTTGAATGCAATTTGTATGTTATCACGTTTGTTGTTTGTTGTTTTTTACTTGTTTCAGGTGTTCGAAGGAAGGAAAGGAAAGATAGATGGAGCAAGGAAGCAAGATCGTCACCAAGTGGAATAACGTACTAAAAGGTAAACCCTCTTATTTGATTCTAGCTTAAGGAGATCTTCCATAGATTGCTTGTTTGTGGCTAGACCCTCACTCTCAGGCTAGAGGAATTGTTTGTGTCCACACTTATAATTTACCTACACCACAAATTAGAGACTCTGCTAGGGAGCCAATCCTTCTATTTGTTTGTTTGTAATTTCACGGTTTTGTGTGAACTTTTCTAGTATCACCACTTCCCTTTAGTCTTGTCTACTTTCCCTATTTTACTACTTTGGGTTTGAAATTTATAGTAGCAAGTCTGGCCTTAGCCTTAGAAAATGTTTTATTTTTTCCTTGAATCCTATGTCAATGCGTTTATTTTCTTAATAGTTGTGCATATCAGCATGAGTTTTCAAAAACAATCGCGTCGACCCCCTTTTGGTGCATGCTTTTTGTTAGGCAGTCGCATTGATTCCTATAGGTGAAGATCAAGGTTTACCCTAGATCATAGCTAGTGTGTCTTGCCCTCTTAATTTCTAGCTCTTAGCTCCTTTTGATTGTGTTCTCTCTGACTAGAAAGCTTCATTAGCTTGGTTTGTGTGCTTGTTTGGTTTAGCCTGTTAGAGCCTAGATTTACCTCAGGCTAAAAAGTTAAGCTTCTAGGTCCACATCAAACCACACTCAGCCTCGTAGCTAGCCCTACGAGGACAGGAGAGGGCTCTCTCCGTGTCAATCTCAGCAAAAGATAATTAGATGGGGCTTGAGATGACAAATTTAACAACTAATCTTAGGCTAGGTATGAAGTGCAAGGATTGATTTGAGTTTTTTGGGGGATTTTGTTGGAAAAAGGGAAAGGCAAATTTGGGCCCGGGGACGAGGCACAGTTTTTGCAGAGTTCTAATTGGGGCAAGGAAGGCAATTGTTTTGATGCTTTAGAATGAATAAATGGATGGATCAGACCGGTGAGGAGCCAAGGAGGGCAAGAGAGTCTCAAGGGTCCTCCTCAAATAGATGAAAACATTAAAAATTAAACGAAATTTCAAAGCAGAGCACAACAGTCCAGTGAATTCTACCTTAATCACTCATTTGTTTAATTTCAGAAGCAAAAAGAAGGGAAAATGATACACATAACCATCAATGAACTTACAAGTACATAGAGAAAAACACCATCAAAACATAGAGCCTCATGGATCCCAACAAGTGCTGCAAAGCCCTGGTCTTTCCTTTGCCAAAAATGCAAAGATAGAATGTACAATGATGTGCCAAGCAATCCCAAGTGTCCAACCTTGACAATGACTCAGAAAATACATGATATAGACATCCTAACCCATTCCCATGCCTTTAGGGGTCGAGCTCATCATTCTAGGAGCTGTTTCAACCAATTCTAAACAAAGCACTGAAATCTAGGCAATCAAACAACTTGCCTCTATATGATAGGAAACTGGTTCATTCATTAAATTTTCACTTTTTAGTGAATGAATCCTCTAGAACAAGTAAATATGTGCCAAAATTACATCATAGTCATCAATTTACATCAAGATAGATCAATAATTACATCAAAAGCAAAACTAGTCAAAACTACGCGAATTTCTGAGCTGTACAGTGAAAAATAGGCAAAAATCCTCTATGCGCCGCGACCAGAATCTCTATGCGTAGCACAACTTTGGGGATGCGTTTGAGGAACTTCTCGAAGTCCAAATTGGGCCGAAGATAGCTCGTTGGAAAGACATACCTGTATACTTTCCAACCCAAGTGACATTTCTAGATTTGGATGTCATTTGCCCCTCCAAAACTTCATTCTCCCAAGACTACTTCCTATGGGTGCAAAAGGTGGCAGAAAGGTCATTTTTGGCATGTTTTTTACCATTAAGCAACCCAGAACTTGATGAAATCCTTAGGTAATCCATGAGCATGCATAAATTTTCATATCAAATCTAAAAATGTAAATTTTTCCTCCTGGAGACCTCCCAATTATAAGCGCGCGCCAAGTGGCACTACGTGTTGGGTGGAAAAACCTGTTTTAGACTAAAATTTTCAAAATTGACAAAATTTTCTCCAAATTTCTTGAAATTTGGGCCGGATCTTCTCTATCAAGTTTCATGCTGGGCTAAAGAGGCTTTGACCATTATTTGAAGACGGTCATGCTCCTTTTTCCTCTTTTGTCTCTTTGTTACGTTTTTCAGTTTTGCCTTTAGATTTCTTATTCATGCCTTGGAACTCATATTTTGCGCCCTGTAGTGGAAAACCATGTGTCTCAACAATGCTTTATCCCTATCGACCTTGTCTAGTAGCCTCTCCAAGTGGATGTTGATTCTCTCGAACCAAGACTCCTGATCCTCATTAATCTCTTGCTCCAATGAAGTGAACTCAATCCTCCTCCTTTGGGTAGCTTGATGATTCTCCCGGATGTTTTGCAACTCCATGATTTCTTGCTGATATTCAAGCTATTTGTTCCTTTGCTCCAAGTATTTCATAGTCCACTTAACCCTCTCCAAGTCAAGGGACAAGGCTTTGATCTCTGTCTGCTGCTCCTGGATGATCTCTCTAAGATGTGCACTTTGCGGGCCCATGTCTATATCGTCATCCTGGACAAGAATAAAGTCTCGTTCACCTGAAGGCCCCTCGTCTTGCATTGGCCTCTTGGCTTTGTACTGTACCTGTACCTGTACCTATGTTGATGGCGACAACGAGACCCCTTCCACCCCAGCTGGAGATAGTACTCGTCGGGCTGCTGCAAACAATCCCCTCGTGCCTCTCTGATAGGTGACATATGTCGGCACACCAGTAGTCTCTGCCTCCCATCCTCCATGCTGATGTCAAGGTTCACCCGCATCATGGACAACCTCTTGATGAGCTGCTGAAGCTGTTAGTGTCGGTCTTAAGCCCTCCATCAGCGATCAATAGCTCTTTGCATATGCATAGTTAGGTATCTCATCAGTGTCAACTTTGCATCCCACTAGGCATGCCATAACACTGAATGGAGGAGCAGGTCTTTGTTCCCTTCTTGGCTTTGCTGGATTGAGGTCATACTACAATGTAATTGAGTCATACTTGTTGTTATTTTTATCTTGAGGTCCCAGGTCTTAGGTCTAGGGTTTTGAGTCAAAATCACTTCAAGGTCATGAGTCAAGGTCAGTAAGTGTCCAGCAAGCCAGAAGGAGGTATGTACATATGTTTCATGGTTATTTTCATCAGTTACAGATCATTTTATACCTTGGATTTAAAAACCCTGTTTTTAAGTCCAAGGTCATGTCAAATTTGTAAAAATAAAGAAATTCTCAGAAGTTTGCAAAAGTGCCGGCAACAACCCTGGTTCCTTCTCCACAGTCCATCAGATGGTCAACCTACAAAAAGAACGGAGTCCAACGCATCAAAAGAGCTCATTTCAGGACAAAAAGACGCTAAACAGTGTTAAAAAGAAAAGCAAATTGAAAACATTAGAAAGTGGGTTCTAAAGTTAAATTTTTTTTTAAAATGACCCTATAAAAGCTAATTTCCCTCTTTAGTCACTCTTATTGTGCATTTGAGAGTGAAATTTTCATGCTAGAGGCAAAGAAGGCGATTTCGTGGCAACGGTCAGCAATTTCAGTGCCTGGGAAGGTGCGCGGTCATTTCATAAGTGTGCACGGATTTCTGGGCAGTGCGCGGCTCTGAGAGGAGATTTTTGCTGAAGGAAAATACACAGGCATGGATTTCTGGGTGGTGCGCGGATTTCTGGGGAAGTGCGCGGATTCGGGCAGTTTACACAAAAAACTCACCCAAACAGTAAACTTTCTTCCAAGTTCATTCAAATTTGCCAAGGTATGATAATGTCATGGATGGGTAGCATGTTTATGGTCATTTTTACCATGAGAAATTATGAAGAAATAGGTTAACTGATTGATGTCTTTGCAAGCTTATGTTAGGTTGTATTGTTTGTTTTTCAAGGTAATTTTTCCTTTATTCCCTTCCATTAGTTTCCCATGATAAATTCACATGTGTTAGAGTGTCATTTTCATTAATCTTATTTGCAAATTAATGCTAGACCCCATCCCGAAATCCATGAAACCCTAACCCCTCTTAAACCATATTTTAAACCCTAGTTTTCTACCATGCATCATGCTCAAACCCTACACGATTACACATAGCAAATAATATATGTAAATTGCACAGTAAAAGAATAAAAACAAATATAGTAAAAAGAAAAGAAAATGATGACAAGGCATGCAAACAAGACTTGTAAAAAATAGTAAAAAAGATAATTTGCATAGCCTTATAAAAAAAACAAAAAAAAAGTGTCATCTTGCTGTAAATATCAAAGGTTAGAAGCTGTGTAAAATCATGACAAAATCTATCAAATGTATGCTGCTAGCTATAAAAAAGGAGCAGTTTTGTTGTACTAGGGTTTGTCATTTAACATGGTATCATCTCCCTTTTCCTAGACTCTGTTTTCCTACCCATTCCCCTCATGAAAAACCTAATTCAATTGCCTAATCCCATTTTCAAACTCCCTATGCAATTGAATCTCCTTCCCTATTGTCAAAACATGCAATGAAACCCTAATTCACTCATGAACTATGAAGCTGCCAGCGCTATTGAAAGACTGCTGTTGTGAAACTTGGTTGGCAGACTTTGTTAGTAGGTTTCATTACTCCCTCATTCCCCTAATTCCCTTGATACAATTCCTCTCCCCTCCATTGCAAAATAATCACAGCAACCCTTCCCTTCCCCTTGTAATCAAATACCCAAAAACCCCTGTTTTCCATCAGCATTAAATGGCCATTTTTACATGTGAAAAAACAGAGTATGCTTATGAAAGGCATGCAAAAACAAAATGAAACGAGCTGCTTGTTATTTGTACATAAGTGATGCTGCCCTATCCTCCTATGCCCATGGCATCCTCCCCTCCATCATGAAGATTTTCATTGTCCTTTCCCTTGATTTTTAAAGACAAAACACAGTTTCCCTAAATAAAGTATTGATTTGCAAATGTTGAAAGATGGAATGACATATTTAGCATTATGTGATATTTTCCTTCAGAATTCCCTTCTTATATATATATTTTTCCCTTTCCTATATGTAAAATTCCCTCCCCTAACATATCCCTCATGATGTTTCCCCTTGAAAACAGCATACTTCACAGCATTTTGCAGGCAGGGCAGCGATCATTTTGACTTGTTTATTCCACCTTGCTCAATAACACCATGTCAACTACTGAGACTAATGAGCAAGGTGATGACCGATCATCATCTACTGAGATTGAGACACAGCGGAGGCCTCGTAGGGGAGGCAAGAGTGGCTATCACAAGAAGGTAGAGCCCACATCATTGACTGAGTTGCAGGCTTGCCCATTTGCAGTATCTTGTTTTCAGCACATGGCTTGTTATCAGTTTTGTGAGAGGCTCTCACACATTCAGCATCACAGAGAGTTGGCTCGGTTGTTTGTCCTACATCTCCATGATGGACAGGTCACCCTT
>APFE031258276.1:7175-24016 GCA_000404065.3 Pinus taeda
TGTCTTGCAAAGTCACTTTCTCTCTCCACAATCCGGTAGCATAACCTCTCTTTCAGCTCTTAGCTCATACTATCACTCTCACTAACTTGTCAATTCTTGGCACTATAGCAACACCAGCCTGTTCAATGTGGGGAGACAGGCATTTATAGATGGGGGGAGAAGAGATATACGTCGTATGTGGACACCTTCTGAGATTTTGGCATTGTCCCAAAATAACCATTGAGCTGGGTTGTCCTGGATAGAAAAGACGACACCCGACTGCTTTTATGGGTTTTTTCCTCAGAGAACTGGGTGAGTTATGGAGGAAAAAACATTTCCAGTGCGCTGGCCAAAAATCATGCCCAAATTGTGTGGCGCGGGCCATGCTCTATGAAAGAGCGTCTATGGGCGCGCCCTCTTTGTAGGAACTGAGCCATTGGCGCGGGTTAATACACTGTGGACCCGCGCTAATGGGAAAAAGGCATTTTCCAAGGTTAATCTTCAGAGGGTGTCTTCAGGGTTATTGAACTTCATACTCAGGAGACCTCAATGCAAGTGTTTTCAAGTTATGTCACTGGTCACAGGTCCGTAAATGTGTCCTCCAATGTGTGACAGCGGGGGCGTAACAAGGACGGTGACCGAGGGTGACAAATTACTGCGTAACACTGATTCTTAACCCGAACCACTTACCACTACGATATGTGATTTATGAGGGCCAATGGCATGCTACCACTTGGCACCTCCTTATTTGGTGAAGACCTTGCCACATCATCCTAATCCTGCCATGTAGGCATGTCAAATTTGAATTTTGACTTGCTCTAACTTCTACATACAAACTTAGATTTGAGTGTCGTTCACACAATTGGATTCAGAATGACGAGATATTCAATCTGAAGCTGAGTTTGAAAAGATTTTGATACTTTGACTTTTGAGCATAATTTTGAGCACATGATCACTCCTCCCCACTGGAAGCCTTTTGGACCCCAAAAGGATCAGTTTCAGTTATTAAACAGATGAGGGTATTGTTCCCTCACCTTCCCCACTTCAATCTATTTGGGCTTTGATGGATTTGTATCTTTGAGACCCACCTGAAGATAATCAATATTTCCTCTTTTTGATGTCCTTGTCCTTTTGTCAAGTATAGTGTCTTGCTGAATCACATCAAGGTATTCTGGAGAAAAGTATTCAATAGATGGAATTTGAACATTCTCTCCTTGATCTTCAATCAAAGGAGGTTCATATAATCTCAAATTTTCAACATTAACAACGAAATAGATTTGCATATATGAAGGCAAATCAAGCTCGAAAGCATTATTACCAATCTTTTCCAAAATTTTAAATTGACCATAACAATTGGTTTCAGCCTTTTACCTTCACCTTGAAGCCTTTCCTTGCTAATGTATAGCCAAACTTCATCACCTACTTGATTGATGATCCACACGATGTTTATGATGCCTTGTTTTATATTTTCCTTGACTCTTTTCTAGTTGTTCTTGAATTGTTTGGTGAATCAACTAAATTTTCTCAATGAATTTCTTTGCTCTATCTATGTCATTATGTCCATCTACAACTACATCTTTCTCGAAGATGAAATCCAAAGGAAATTTAGGTAAATAACGAATACATGCCTCAAAAGGCGAAGTTAGAGTAGAAGAGCATTTTGCTCTGTTGTAAGCATGTTGAATATAATGCAAATGTTCATCCCACAACTTTTGATGTTTGCTGCAATATCCTCTTAGAAAATTAATGACTATCTTGTTCACCACTTTAGTTTGACCATTTGTTTGCGAATGAAAGGTTGTACTTGTCTTCAATTTGGTGTCCATCAAGTTCCATAAACTTGACCAAAAATTCCCAACAAATCTAGAATCACGACCACTTACAATAGAAGTAGGCAATCCAAAATGAACCCATACACTTTGAAAGAAAAATTGAGTTCTTTTTTCAGCTATAATTTTCTTTTTACAAGGCATTAACATGCACATCTTGTTGAACCTATCCACAACTACATACAAATAATCATGACCTTTCCTTGACAAAGGAATACCTCCTACAAAATACATAAAAACACTTTCCCATGGTCTTCAAGGCACTTTAAGTGGTGTGTACAATCCTAGTTTCCTATTACTAGGATTACTGATTGCACACAATGAACAACCTCTTAGAAAACGTGACACACTTTCAAGCATCGAGGCCAATAAAAATATCTCTGAAGATTTTTCACTGTTTTATTTATACTGAAATGTCCAACAATAAGAGAAGTGTGCACTTCCCTTGTGACATTTACCCTCTCTCTCCCTGTGGAACACAAAGTTTTCCCAAATGATACAACAGATTATCATGTACATGGTAGTCTAATTCCTCAACTTGGTGGCCTTGACTCAAGTTTAAATACACCTCTTGAAAGTCAGTGTCCTGTGCGTATTTTTCAACATAGCTTTCAGGCAAAACATAATTACTTTTTGGTATAAAATAGCTACATTTACAACCAGTCTAGAAAGCATATCAACAACTATGTTATAAATGCCTTTCTTGTACCTAATTACCATGTGGAATTGCTGTAAAAATCCTATCCAACAAAATCGCCTTGACTGCTACAATTTGGTTTGAGATTGCAGATATTGCAGAGGCTGATGATCGGTGTGAATAATGGTTTCTTTTCCCATCAAATAATGCTTCCATTTCTTCACACTTTGTACCAATTCATAAAGCTCTTTATCATACATAGGATAATTAATAACATCGCCATTAAAAAATTCATAATGAAATGAAATGGGCTTACCATGTTGTAAAATAATTTCACCCATGGTGTAGTCACTTACATTTGTTTGTATTTCAAATGGTTGTTTCAAATCCAGCAATGCCAAAAGTGGGGTTGAACTGATCTTTTGTTTCAAAGCATCAAATTCTTTTTTTTGTTTGCCTCCCCACTGGAAGACAACCTTCATGCTAGTTAATGCATGTATTGGAGCTGCTATGGAGGAGAAATTGGCAATGAACTTCCTCCAGTGTTGCGTTGCTCCTAAAAAAATCCTTACTTCTGTGAGTGAATTGGGTATTGGCCAATTCACAATGACCAAAACTTTAGAGGGATCAATCTTCAACTCACCTCCTCCAACTATGTGGCCCAAATACACTAAGGAAGTTTTCCCAAATTCACATTTAGACATCTTCAGAAGTAATTGTTATTTCCTCAACACATTCAACACTTTCCTAACATGCTTGACATGCTCTTCTCATGATTTGTTGAATATCAAAATATCATCTAAATATACAATTACAAACTCATCAATAAATGATCTTAAAACATCATTCACAACTCTCATGAATGTATCTGAAGCATTGCAAAGACCGAAAGGCATAACCAACCACTCAAAAAATCCTTGTTTGGTTTTACAAGCAGTCTTCCATATGTCCTCCTCAGCTATTCTAACTTGATGATATCCACTTCTCGAGTCTAATTTAGTGAAATACTTTGCATTTTTCAACTGATCTAGAAAATCATCTATTCTGGGAAGTGGGTATTGATTATTTATTGTAATCTTATTCAAAGCTTGATAATCTAAACACATGCACCAGGTTCCATCTTTCTTGCGTACCAATACAATTGGTGAATCACATGGCGAAGTAGAAGGACGAATTACTCCTTTATCTAACAATTTCTGGACTTGTTTCTTAATTTCTAAGCTTTCCATAATTGACATTCGATACATACCAATGTTTGGGAGTGGACAGTTCTGTTGTAGCTTAATTTTGTGTTCAAATCCTCTTTTGGGTGGAAATCCTTTTGTTTCTTGAAACATGTCTCCATATTGATTGACCATATCAACCAATTCAGCTTTCAGCTTCACATCACAGCCTGCAAAGGGTTCCTGCTCCGTGTCATTCTTCTACTTGATCATAAGGAGCATGAGACTCTTACTGGAATTGACCAGTCTCTTCATTTCACCTGCGGTTGCCAAAGACAGACTAAGATTTTTGCGATGGGCTCTTACAATGTTTTTTTTGAACAAATGATATTTGTTCTCAAATCTGTGGAAAATGTCCTTCATGTCATACAAATATAGGTTTCCCAATAAAATCCCTGAGATATCTAATGGCACAACATCTAATTCGACTTCATCAATGATATTGGCGATGATTGCAAACCTAAAAACACATTTCCGTGTGACCTGCAAATTGGCATCCTTGGTTATCCAACCCGATGGATACGATTTATGATGGGGCATGGTTTCTAGATTCATTTTCTTAACCAAATCTGCATAAATTAAGTTGGCCTGAGATCCACTGTCAAAGAGCGTATCGATCTGTATGTTTGGAAATAACTTGGATATGGAATAGCTCGATTCAGTTTTCCTCATTTCAAACATTGTGGGAGTTATTTGTTTCACTGGTGCTTGCTACAACTTCGTCTTTGCTTATTTTTCCATGGCTATTCCCTTGGTGACTGTGGCTGTGATTTTTGTTTCATCTCCTGAGTTTGAACCCAAGTCTTGTTGTGCAGCGGAATTTGTCCTCTATTTCCCTTTATTGTTAGATTTCTTCGGTTGTAATTCTGGATGAAGCTTTCAGCAATGCACTTCATCATGTCCTTCCTTGGAGCAATTCTTGCACATAGGTTTCTCCCATTCTTTCTTAACATAAGCATTTTTCTTCTGCATTCCTTTAAACTTCTTCCCTTTTTCACCACTCTGAAATGACTTCTTCTTAACTTCTTCCAGTACATTTTTCCCTCTTTCTTCGAGGTGTGTATCTTGAACATAAGCCTCATCAAGATTTGTGGGACTGAACCTAAGAATGGTATGTCGAAGATAGCTATGCAACCCTCCTATGTCTTTCAACAAGGTATCTTGTGACTGTAAGTCTACTCCTAGCATAAGAGCTCTTTTCCTAAACTCTTGAGTATAATCTTGCACATTTTGTCCTTTAAACTATTTGAAATTTTGCCAATTCATAATGGCTTTCTGCATATGAGCTAAAGGGTAGAATTGTCTTTTTATAGCAGTAATGAAATTACACCAAGAAATAGATATCTTACCATGTTTTTTTATCTCATCTTGAGTCCTTGCTTCCCACCATACAAGTGTTGCACCCTCTATTCTCAATGAAGCCAATTGAATTTTGATATCGTCCTCTTGAAGGTTCTAAATTCTACAATACACCTCCAACTGACAAGTCCAGTTATCCAGCTTCTTTTCATTCACTTCACCATTGTACATAGGCAACTCAAATTTAACATCAAGCTTTAGAAAAGGTGATTTACCAACACCTTTTGAAGAATGATGATGAGTATGAGTAACGGTGTTATTAGTGGAAGAGTGTGAAGATGTTTTCAAAGAAGAAGATAAAGAAGATGGTGGAGATGGTGGAAGTTTGTTTCCATCCCCATTACCTCCTTTTCCTTTATCTCATTTTCCATTACCTCCTCTTGAAGAGCCTTCTCCATTTGGAGACTTGGAACTTTCTCCTTGCAATCTGTTGTTCCTCTCTTCATAAAGGACATTGACCATCTCTGTCATATCAAAGAAAGCATTTCTAAAGGTCCTCTCATCTTCTGTCATGATAGGTTCTCCTTCATGAGACATGGTCTCTGAAGTCTCAACTACAACTTGAGGTTGTACGGTGTTGGAATCTCAACTGCAAATTTTGCAACTTGAGGCTGAATTGGTATAGAATACTTTGGAAACCTTTCTCTTCTTCCACTTGACCCAACTTCAGGGCTTTCAACCAGCTTTCCTTCACCTTTTTTAAGCTTTAACCTTGTAAGCATGACATAAACTTGCAAACAATTAAACCCTTTTTTCACAAAGAAAATCTAGTAAGCAAAACCAGTGCTTTAATACCAACTTGATCTGAGTTGGAGCAGATTAGTAATGATGTGTTGATTCCCCATTCAGAAATAAACCCAAGATGCTTATTATTTTCTTTTTCAAGTGCTTAAGGATTCAAAACTTTTGCATAATTAACAGATTCCCATGAGAGTTTCTTATGTAAATGTTATGAACAATTTAACATAAAAACATATGTTGAACAACAACAATATAACAGTAATGAACATCAAAATACAACACACAACAAGCATATAATAAAGGAGATCACCCCTTTTGGGTTACGTCTCCTTGGTCCAACTTCTAATGGCTTGAGCCTCTCTATTATGTTCAAATTACATAAAATTTGTGCTTACAATGGTCAGGGGTCTCTGAAACCTATCTCAATGAGTTCAAAATGCTCCAAACTTCTAGGATTGACTCTTTTTGCATCAAATTTGTATAATAACTGAAGGAGTTATGACTTCTCCCAGTTCTCCCATTGTTTGTTCCATAAAATGCTCCAAAATCAGCAGAAAACTACAAATTAGCCCCAAAATTCTCTAACCAATAAAGAATTTCACCGCACTATGGCCTTATCGCAAATCACAATCGGCGATGTGTGGCAGTGATAAACTATGGGACTCTGCCATCTTGTGCGATTGTGGTTTACCGCATCGCAATCGGGGCCGATATCACATCGCAACCCAACCCTTGCCGAGGTTGATTCTTGTTGCCTCTGTGATTACGTTATGTGATCGCATCGCATCGCAACTCCCAACCTTGCCAGTGTTGATATCTGTTGTCTATCCTTTCCTGCGATTACGATATACAATATTGCAAATCGCAATCTGCTCTACCTGGGGGGTGATTCTTAACTTGAACCACTTACCACTGATTCGATTTGCAAGAGCCAATGGGGGGCTAACACTTGGAACCTCCTTATTGGCTGAAGACCTTGCCACATCATCCTAATCCTGCCATATAGGCAAATAAAATTTGAACTTTGACTTGCTCTAACTTCTGCATACGAACTCGGATTTGAGTGTCGTTTACACTATTGGATTCAGAATGATGAGCTCTTCAATCTAAAGTTGAGTTTGACAAGATTCTCACACTTTGATTTTTGAGCATAATTCTGAGCACCTGATTAGTGATTGTATGAATCTTATTGAAGCGTGTTGTTTTTTTAACTCATCACTTTGGATTGTCGACTATCTTTCTTTCTAGTTCGTGATGTCATTCATCTCGTGTGTTCCTTTCAGGCTGCATCCTATTACAGGCTTCTAAGGGACACACTTCTTTTCCTCTTTCGTGTGTTAGAACCTCCCCATGCATCTCTCTTGACTCTCTACAAGGTCACACACTTGCTTCTGACAAGGATATCTTGGTTACCTCTTCGTATTAACGCAATCAAGGCATAGCTTTACTACCCATTGTTGTGGCTCCTACTCCAAATGATCTAAGGTCTAGTTGGGACTGTTGTTTGGTCAATTTAGAGTGTCCCAAATTGCAGTATTAATTGTCAATCCGGGAGTCGTAAACTGTTGAAGTGTGGCGCACTATATGTGCAAGATAACCTATTTCTTACTTTTTTGTCGTTTTTGAGTTTTTGTTTTGTTTTGGGTTTATTTTTGTTAATTCCTAATGTGAGATGGAAATTCTAAAAGACAAGTATGATATAAATGTTCAAGGCAATGATGTCCTTTAAAATGATCTTCAAAACTTCAAACTTTTTTTAAAAAAAAGGTTTTAAAACATGCAATGATGAAACTAATACCTAAAAGAGAGTGAAAATGTGCCACTATTCTAATTAAACAACAGTGAGCTAGTGACCATGAAACCCAGTATCCTTGCTGCCGTAAAAATATAAGAAAAACTGAACTCAAAGAAATCCAAAAATTGCAAGCAAAGTAAACTAAAATTACTTTGCATTAACTCATATTCTGACCCCTCACCATTCGACTCGCTTTGGCTTTAGGAGGTAACCATAAACAACTTGAGCAATCTGATATCTAATTCGCAAAAAATAAAACTAATATCAAACTACACACTCATACTTCAATCCCTCACCATTTTACTCGCTCTGTCTTTAGGAGGTAACTGAGAATGACATGAGCAATTTAATAACTAACTTGCAGAAAAATAAACTAATATCAAACTACGCATTCATACTTCAATCCCTCACCATTCGACTCGCTCTGGCTTTAGGAGGTAACTGAGAATGACATGAGCAATTTAATAACTAACTTGCAGAAAAATAAACTAATATCAAACTACGCATTCATAATTCAATCCCTCACCATTCGACTCGCTCTGGCTTTAGGAGGTAACTGAAAATGACATGAGTAATTTAATATCTATCTTGCAAAAGAGTAAATGAGCAAAACTGAAATAAATAACACATTGTTGGAACTAAAAACTAAAGGAAATGAATCAACAGAAGGACAAGAATAATTCCATGTCATTAGTCATTAGAAAACTATGTGCAAATTCCCGGGCTGCTTATTGTAATCTAAAACAAAGGCATTGATCAGTTAACAGCATTATAAAACGTGAAAAGCTATGGACAGCTATAAAATGTTAATACCATAAGAAATGTAATATATATACAAGTGAATGATTATGGCATAAGGAAGATAAAGAAATAAAGCATGAAACTATACAGTAAAAAACAAGACCTCGGCTTGTGCAGGGGCCCTCTGCACAATCCTCAGACAATCAATGATCAACCACAAATTGAGCTTAGAAACAGAGTCTTCTCATGTATTAAAATGCAGTCATAACACAGAGATAAGGTCACGGCACAGTGGGCTCGTTAACCGTCAAAATTACATTACCAAAGCTAACTAATATGCGTATGAGAACGCACTATTTATAACAGAGGATGACATAACTACTTTCCTACAATCTGCGCTGATAAAAGACACGTAAACAACCACGTCCCGAAATTTAACATTATGGCTGACGTGAAGATTAAATCTTTGGAGGGTGGTTGTTGAATTTGGTTCATGGAGCAGTCCACAGGTGTTGATTTGTCCCCTAAGATTTAGGAACAACCACGCAAAGCTTCACGTGGTGAAAAACAGAGTTTTATCACCGTAGGACTCTTAAGTTGACCACCGCTTTTCCCACCGTTGACTATGGCCTCTTTTGATGAATTCGACTGAGCCAATAGGACTCGGTCCATGTCCACGTCATTTGCAACTTGCCCATGTGGCTCGATTTGCCTGAAGACAACTGCAATATAGACTTTGACAAAACAGCTGCGGAAAGTTGGGCTGGCTACGGAAAGTGACAAGATTTTGCAGCTTATAAACAAAAATCTAGTTCAAATAGCAACACAAACACATAGTCAAGAAACCACTTTAAATGCCCTTTTTTTAACTAATATGCAATGATACTGATGACTTAGGAGGTTCAGATGAATGGGAAGAAGCTAGAAAAAGGTGTAGGAAAGATGCAAGTTTCGGACTCAACATACCCCTACTGTGAAGGTGTGGCATGTCCTCATGCAACCAAAATTTTGACTATCCCCCCTTCAAATCATATGTTCTGAAGCTTCTGCCAGTACATCCAGCCCTCTTCCTCTCTTTCTTGGTGCTGCTAACATCCTAGGCTTCTTCATCAAGCATCTGAATTTAAGATTAATCAGTGCTCTACTTATCTTCTTGCATTTCTTCTTCAAGTTTCTGTTCTTTTTGTGCCATAGTCCCAGGTGTAGCATAGTGTTGTCATGGATGATCTTGTCCAGTCTGCTCTGCTCTTTGAGTGCTTCATTTTCATTTTTAATATGTCGATTTAAAACCTCCAACTCAAATATTTCTTGTTTCTACAATTGGACTAGAGCTTCTTGTGCTATGTGAGGCTGAGTGAATGAAGTGTTGGGACCCGTGGCTGTTCTTTCTAAGGATTCTATGTAATCATACACCTCTTGCTGCCTTGGATCTATTTCGGGTGTTTTTTTCCTGGGGTTGTCCCCAAAATGCTATGGAGGAAAATTGACTTCAAACTCTGGCTGAAAAGGACTCATGTCATTATCTTGAGAACTAGTTTCAACGTTTGGCTGAGAATGAGGTGGACTACTTCCGGCTGGAGTTCGTTCAGGTGTTCCTTCTCCCAAATCAATAAAATGGGGTCCTTTCGTTTGTGCTTTTCTCCATTTTCCCTTAAGCCTGCTACTTCTTCTTACATATTGTGGACTACTGTCTTTTTCCTTCCGTTTTCCTTTTCCTTTCTTTTTGGCCATAGCTGACTGTTCCTGAAGGTGAACTGATCTCTCAGACAAACTTGATGGTCTTCTTCTGAGGAAGGGATTTGATGCACAACCTCAATGCTTCTTTTCTCTTTTGATTTCGTTTGCTTTTTACCCTCGGTCTTTTCCTTCCTCCTTTTAGATAGTCTTTCTTCTCTACTAGTTCTCTCAACTGTGTTAGTAGGAGTGCTTTGAGTTTTATCATATGTTCTCTTTCTTCTACCTCTTTTTGATGTACTGCCTTCAGGGGTTTCTTGGGGTTACTCAAAGAAATTTCTAATTAAAAATTTCTCCCAGGTGTCCCTTTTCTCTTTTAATTGTTTTTCTATCAGGATTTCCATGAGACCATGGTCATACAAATGTGGTTCTACGTCCCCCAGATGCTTTTGGACGGTTACAGACATCTTTTTCAAATTTTTTAGTAAAAAGTATGGCAGATTAAGGATCTGGTTGTCTAGGAAATTCATTAACAGATTTGCATGATAAATGTACATTTCTCCAAAACGTCCCTCACAGGTGATAAACTTTTGAATAACTAACAGTAAGCTAGCCCACTCTTCTTTTAAAGCATGAATAGGAATTCCCTTTTTGAAAATGGTGACATCCATACCTGGGTCACGTAAGATCACTCTCCAAGCTTCATCGCCAATGCTCTGGTTCTTAAACCAGCGTTCACCTCCTTGGGGAAGTTTTGTGGCAGCCTCTATTGACGCTTCAGTTACTATGAATTTTAGGTCTCCAATTTCCACCTCTAGTCCGTCAAAAGACCTTGCAAAGGCCTTTGTAACCTCCCTATGGTAGCCTTTGAATTTCTGGATAAAATGTAACCACTTGGCCTTCTTCAATATATCTTTCACTTGCAGGTATCCTTCAATAAATTTGGGTCCCTCTAGTTCTGCCCTCAACAGCTGTCCCATCCTTCCTTTTGTTCTTTAAAACTCATCTGAATTAGCAGAGATGATCAGGGTTTATGAAGGAGACTAGCAATTGTAAGCGGATATCATAGAATAGGTACACGGAATGAAGCGGAACAGAGAAAAAAATGGGGTGAAGGCTTATGTGAGCATGGTGGAAATGAAGTCGTGAGGTCAATAGAACAGTAGGGGGAGAAAGTGCATCCGACAGTA
The DNA here is from genome assembly GCA_000404065.3 of Pinus taeda. Classification (NCBI taxonomy): domain Eukaryota; kingdom Viridiplantae; phylum Streptophyta; class Pinopsida; order Pinales; family Pinaceae; genus Pinus; species Pinus taeda. The sequence continues at coordinate 18,344 of APFE031258276.1, forward strand.
TTTAAAATTCGGTGGCTGTAGAGTGGACGCAGGCACGTTTATAAAACGGCTGCGGATTTTGTGCGGCTGAAAGAAGCCGTAGTCAAATCAACCACGATCCATAATCACAAATGGAGTGTGAGAATATTTCCAAACTTGAGTTAAATACAGGAATTAATCATAAGACCGTTGGAAAATAAATGCATGGCTTATGGAGGTATGTCATGGAATGAAATGGTTATAGAGGTGATTATGTTAATCATTGCATATAGTTGACCTCGTGATTTAATAACTATGCAAAAATGTGTTAGAATGCCATTTGAAATAAATTTTTGTTCATACCTTGGAATTCTTGTCATTTTTCTTTAGTCTTCAATCAGTTGTTCCTCGTTGGTGCTTTTGAATACCTTATGTCTTCATAATATATCCTCATACCTGCATTTGATTTCATGATTGTTGAACTAACATCTGACTGTAATTTTTTTTTTTAAACAGAGTGGTGGCTGCAAAAACCCAACTGGCTGCGGAATCAGTGAGTAGCTGCGGAAACTGACTTTAGCTACGGAAATTGACCCAACAAGCTTATAACTGAATGAGATGTATAAACGATGACTGACTAGATGAAAATCATCATAAAAACTTTTATTAATGGAATGAAATGGAGTTGCAATGAAGTGATGTGGAATGGAAATGAGATGGAGTGGAATGCGAATGAGGTGGAGTGGAATGAAAAATGAGAGAGAGAGAATTTTTTTTTGGAAAATATAGGGTGTCATGAATTCTTGATTTTCGCCCTACATTTTCTGTATAAGGCTGCCAATCAGTGATTGGTTTTCAGCCTTATACAATTTTTTTTTTTTTTTAATAGAAAAGAACAAAGACTAGGCTGGTGGAGAAGAAGGATTCTTCTTCACCAGCCCTATTGCAGAATTATCTTGAAACATTTTGACAAATTCATCTTTTGAGAGTGGCTTATGATAGATCTTTAATCTGTGGCCATTCACAATAAGAGGAGTTTGAGATTCATCAATGGTCTTGATTCTTACTGCTCCATTGCTAAAGACTTTGTCAATCTCATATGGCCCAAGCCAATGAGTTTGAAATTTGCCTTTAAAGTCTTTAAACTTAGAATCGAATAGCAATGCCCAGTCTCCTTCTTGAAACTTTTTCTCTTTGATGTATTTGTCATGCCACTTAGCTCTTTGATATTGAACTAGATCAGTTCTTATGATTGTTTCTTGTCTATTCTCATCTAGCTCATTCAACTGCTCCATTCTATGCTTTTGGGCTTCCGATAGATCCATCCCCAATTGAACTGCCATCTTGAAGGTTTTGACTTGGAACTCAATGGGGAGCGGGACTTCTTTCCCATAAACAAGTTCATAGGGAGAATGTCTTGTTGTATTTCTCCATGTAGTTCTGTAGTCCCACAAGGCTTCAGGAAGCCTTTCTGCCCAATCTCTTTTGTGTAGATGAACAGTTTTGGTGATGATGCTTTCAATAACTTTGTTTGTAGATTCCACTTGGCCATTTGCTTGTGGATGGTAAGGAGTAGATTTCCTGTGCTTGATTTTGTATTCTTCCATCAGCTTCTCCACCATGTTGGATGTAAATTGACTTCCCTGATCCATCACAATTTCTCTTGGGACACCAAAGCGAGTAAAAATATCTTCATAAAGAAAACTAACAACTGAATTTTCAGTAGCACAAAGTAATGCTTTGGCTTCTACCCATTTAGTGACATAATTAGTACATACCAATATATACTTCTTTTTTTTAGATGGCGGATTAGTAGGTCCAATGAAATCTAATGCCCATTTTTCAAAGGGTTCGATGAGTATCTGTGGCTGTAATGGCATTTCATTTGAAAGAGTCGGTTTCCCTACTCTTTGGCAGCTGTCACACCTTTTGACGTATTCTTTTGTATCTTTGAAGAGGGAAGGCCAATGATATCCTAAAGAAAGGATTTTATAGGCCGTCCTTTTGTCAGAAAAGTGTCCGCCGCATGGTTCATCATGACATGCCTTGAGGATTTCAGGTATTTCATCTTCCCTAACACATCTTCTGATCACAAAATCTAGCCCTGTTTTAAACAATTCATTAGAAATCCATGAATATTTTGAACTCTCCTGAATAATATTTCTTCTTTCACTAGGAATATATGTGGAGGTAGTTTCCCTGTAACCAAATAGTTAGCAATATTTGCATACCAAGGAGTCTTAGTAGTTACTGCAAACAAATATTCATCGGGAAACTTATCCTTTACAAGAGAATTTTCTTTAATATTTTGGATCCTAGACAAGAAATCAACTACTGTATTTTGTTTCCCTGGTCTATCCAACACAGTAATATCGAATTCTTGTAACATTAAGAGCCACCTTGTAACTCTACCATTAGTAACAGGTTTGTTCATTAGATATCTAATAGCAGAATGATCAGTATGGATAAATGTTTCATAGCTTGTTATATAATTTCTAAACTTATTGATTGCATGAACAACAGCTAAGAACTCTTTTTCAGTCACAATATAATTCAACTTAGTGGGAGTCAAATTTTTACTGGTATAATAAATGGCATAAGGAACTAAATCATTTTGACCCAACATGACTCCTAGAGCTGTATCTGAGGCATCTGTAGAAATATGGAAAGGGAGTTTCCAATTTGGTCCTGTCAAGATAGGTGCTTCAGATATTCTTGTTTTCAAAGTTTGAGAGGCTATTTGACAATCAGGATCCCATTTGAATTCACAGTCTTTTGTAAGAAATTTGAAGAGTGGAGATGCTATTTTAGTGAAGTTTTCTATAAATCTTCTATAGTATCCAGTGAATCCTAGAAAACTTCTAACATCTCTTTGACAATTTGGAATAGGCAACTTGGAAATGACTTCAACTTTTGATCTATCAACTTTAATCCTATCCCCTGAAATGTGATGTCCCAAAACAATACCTTCAGTAAACATCATAAAAAAAATTTCATGACTTAATGAAAGATTTGTCTCTTTACATCTTATAAGTACTTTTTCCAAATTCTCTAATGCTTCTTCAAATGAGTCACAATAAACTGTAAAATCATCCATATAAACCTCTACACAATCATGGATTAAATCAGAAAAAATTCCTAGTACTGCTCTTTGGAATGTTGCGGGCGTATTACATAATCCAAAAGGAAGCACTCGGTAAGAAAAAATTCCCCATGGACAAGTAAATGTGGTCTTATCTTGATCTTCAGGTGCTACCTGAATTTGATTGTAGCCACTAAAACCATCCAAAAATGAAAAGTACTTTTTGCCTGCTAGTGTATCTAATACCTGATCGATAAAGGGCAAAGGGAAGTGATCCTTCAAGGTTGCTTTATTCAATTCTCTGTAATCAATTCATACTCTCCATTTACCATTCTTTCTAGGTACTATAACCAAAGGAGAAACCCATCGGCTATCTAAAATTGGATAAATGAAGTTTACATTGAGTAGTTTTTGGAGCTTTTCTTTCACTATCTCACTAAGGTTTGGATTCATCCTTCTCTGAGGTTGTCTGATTGGTATACTATTTTCCTCAATGTAAATGTGATGAATACAAGTCTTAGGGTCAATACCTTTCATATCAGTATATTCCCATGCAAATGCAGTAGAATGTTTTTGTAAGATTTTGGTTAGTTCTCCCTCTTGTGATTTTTCCAATTTTTTGTTGATATTCAATGTTTTACCTGGAAAATTTTCAATGGTGGAACTACCAAAATCTTCCATAGAGTAAAGAGACATTTGTCTACATGATAGATACCCATTGTCAGAATCCAACTGAAATTGTGTGTGGTCATATTCTGAAGATATTTCAAAATTTTCTAATGTATTCAGAAATTGACTATCTTCACTGATTTTAGAAATGGTAAAGACAGGTTGTATAGTGTCCTCATCATCGACCCATTCATTATCTCCTACTGTAATTGCTTTTGCTAGAGGATACAAATTGAATTTCTTTATCGAATTACCATTAGAAATGTACATATCCCCAGATCTACAACTAATGAAAGCGTCAGCCGTGGCTAGTCAAGGTCTTCCTAGAATGAGTGGATGCCCTCCTAGATTACTCTTGGGAGTCAAAATCATGAAATCTACTGGATATTCCCAAGAATCTAAGGAGACTGAAATATCTTCTAATACACCATCTAGTTTGATTATAGATCGATCTGTAAGTTGCAGTAAGGTGGGTGTAGAAAGAAGATTAGGAAGTTTTAGCTGTTCCATAGTTTGTCTACTCATAATGTTGATAGCAACCCCTAAGTCAATCAAAGTATTTGGAATTTCTACCCCATTGATATGTGTCTTGACAATTGGACTACCGGGATCTACATACTTCTGCATGGTAATTTTTCATCATGATATCTGCAATTTTTCCCACCAGGTGGATTCTTCTTGTATCTCTTGGTTTCCTTCCTGGTCTTTTAAGACTCAACTCCTTTATTGTTTTTGCTAGAATAGGAATCTCTATAATGGCTTGTAGCAAGGGAATCTTGATACAGACATTCTTTAATTCATCTAGGAAATCATAATCAGGCAACAAGATTTGTTTTTGCACTCCTTTGTCAATTTGTAAAATTTCAAAAAAAGGAGGTGTGGATGAAGATGCAGGTTGCTCAACTATAGGAGTTGTGGGGGTTGACTTTTTTTCTTTTTCTTTTTGAGTGTTTGGGTTTTGAAGAGATGCTTCAGAACCTTTATTGGCTTCAAGGGAATTTTCCTCAGAAATACTTTGCTTTTGAGTATCTATAGAAGGTTTTTCTAAAACTCTACCAGATCTGAGTTGTACATAATTGAGAGGAACAATCATATAGGTAGGAAATTGTTGTCCTTCTACCATGTAAGAATTTTGACGATTTTTATTATTGGGATTTGGCAATGGCTGGGAGGGTAGTTGATTTTCTTTTTTTTAGAATGGAAGCAAGAGTTGAGAATTTTGTTGAGGATTTTTTTGTTGTTGTAGGAATGATAATGGAAGTTGTGAATTTTGATTTGGAAGTTTTGGAGCTTGTTGATTTGGAAAGGATGGAGGATATTGATAAAATTGAGCAAATCTCCCATAAGGATTTTGCATACCTTGTATCCATGATTGATATGGATTTTGAGATTGGGGCCAAGGTTGTTGCCAAGGATTCCAATTTGGCGGGGGTTGAAAGTTCGTAGGATTATTGAACCCTTGATTTTGTTGCCCCTGCCATGGTCTCCTTGTAACAAAACAGAGAGATTCTATTCAATTTGGATCTTCTTGAAAGACAGCTTTGAGGCTAGGAATTGAAGGACAATCCTTGGTCTCATGGCTTTCCGAGAAAATCATACATGTTTCTACAACTTTTGCATCCAAGGGACATTCCCTTAGAGCATGTTTCTTCCTACATTCAAAAAATGGCCAAATCTTCGGCATCTGCTTTCTGTTTGTTTTGTATTTTAAGGGTGTCTAGTTGCTCGCTAAGGCTCCCTAAAATATTAGTTTTGAACTCATCAAGCATATTTCCAATCTCTGCCCTACTTACTGAATTGGTTGCAAATTTGTTTGCTCTAATGAGAGAAGGATCTCTAGGCCCTTTTGCAGTTTTAGATTTTCCTCTTCAGAGATGGACACATAGTTCTGCTATGTCATGAAGTGGAAGTTGAGAGATATCTCCCTTTCCCATCATGTTTAAAATGTCTATCCATTCATCTCT
>APFE031258285.1:0-20248 GCA_000404065.3 Pinus taeda
AATATGTGTTTATCCATCTTGACATATACAATTTTCGTTGCAGTGACTGAATCTCGGCGCTCTGCTCTTGGATAATATCCTTGAGCCCCGGGGTAGGAGAATCATCATCAAGATCAATAACTGGAGCACCGGACACTCTCTCCTCAACCATGGGCTGTTTGCCCCTCTCTGCTACCTGTGCTGGTGAAAGAAGCGAGGCCCCTTCCACCTGGTGTGGAGATAACACTCGCTGCTCCGAAGATGACGACGAGACCCCTTCCACCTGATGTGGAGAAAGTACTCGCCCAGCTGCTGCAAATAAGGTCCTATGACCTCTCTGATATGTATACTGTAGTGGGGGAACAAGATGTGTCGGTACCATAATCTCTGCCTGGTGAGATGGACCTCCCTCCTCATGTTGTGTATATCTGGTATTGTGTACATGTTGTATAGGTGTTGCGGTGTACATGTGGTGTTGTGCAAGTGGTGCCATGTACATGTGATGTTATGTACACGTTGTGCAGGTGGTGTTGTGTACAAGTGGTACTATGTGCATGTTGTACATGTGGTATTGTGTGCATGTCATACATGATGTGTTGTGTACATGCGGTACTACGTATGTGCATTGTGTAGTTGTGGCATCATGACATGTGTATTCGTTGTGTCGTAATATGTATACGTATATGTATTGTGTGGCGATGTACATCGGATGTAGGAGTATGTATTGTGTTGTGTTGTACACCGGGTGTAGGTGTATGTGTCGTGATGTATATCAACTATAGGTGTATGTATTGTGTGGTGTCGTACATTGTCTGTGAATGTATGTGTTGTGATGTACAATATGTATGTGTACGTGGTTGAAGAGACGAAAAAGGCACTGGGTGTTTGCTAGGTGTGGAAACCAATCTGGTGTGTGTACAAAAGGAAAAAGGATAGAGGTAGAAACAAATGACCGATTAAAGGATAAGTATCAATATTTTATTTCAGTTTTATTATGCATGTGATCTATGATTCTGATTTATGATGGTTACATGTGATCTATGATTATGGTTTATGATGATGACATACGATTCATGATTTTGATATATGATTTTGACTATGATGGTTGCGTTTTGAGATAACTAGATGTGATGTGTTTATACATGATGATTTCATCAAACAACCAATTTGACTTGTTGTGACAGGAAGTGAACAGAATTACAAGTGCACCTCCTTGACGAGCTACTGATGAGGTATGATGTGAATTTATTTCAACTTATTTTGAATCTAATGGAAATTATGTGCTTGGTACAAGAAAGCATGGGAATTCCTGGTTTGGGTGATTATAATTTGTGATCAAAGAATGTTAGTAGTAACAGTGAAAGGAATTTAAACATGTAACCCTATGCTGGTAAAGCACTTCAGGAGGAGGGCGATTGTGGGATATTGGTATCCAATAGTGTCCATTGATTGCCATGAGCATCATATGACCAGTATGATGGTTTTGAGGTAGGGATATGCCTTTGTTGTTTGTCCCTCCGATGTGAGGAAACCTTACCAAGGGAGGGGTCACCTGAGGGACTGTGTAGCGGAGAAGGGGACTCCCATAGAACTTGGAAGGTGTGTGACTACATGGAAGGGTGTGACCCGATTGTACGAGGGAATATGTAGTAGAGAAGGGAAGGTCAAGTTTGGATTTGTTTTGGTCATTATCATTGCAAGATTGAATCAAATGCACATTAGGAATGTGCCCTGGAACAATGAGTTGATAACTGTTCACTGAGAGGACAAGTGGTGTAGGATTGTAGTGGTAGACATTAGATGCGGAATTTGATCTTGGTAGTGGATTCTGGACTTCTTGGGAAAGAGGTGAATCCTAGTACTACTTTTGAAGGTGGAGGTGCGAGTCTCTGGATTCCCTTGTTGATTGATACAGACATCATATCCTTTTATTTGCTAGTTGAGTAAGTGTGCATATGTATACATGTGTATATTATTGTAAATACTATATCGAGATGGATTTATAAATCTCCATAGACAATATGATTATTTGTTGGTTGAAGCAAATGTGCTTGAGTCTGTATGTGGTTTTTGTTGTAAATATCGTAATGAGTTGTGTTATAAAGCTCCAGTAAATGATATGTTTGTCACATTTTAGCAGTGGCCATTATAAATACTGCAATGAGTTGTGTTATAAAGCTACATGGGAAGAATGTTTTGTTTTCAGCAGTCTTGTTGGTTATAGGTGTCTTTGAACACTAGGGATGGTATTCCCCCAAGGGGGAGGGTTCTATAGCAGTCTCAGTTAAAAATTCATGTAAAAAAAAATATAAAACCAAGGTCATGGGACACGTATTCCAAGATGAATGGTTGGGAAAGCATCCTAGTGGGTGTTCATTTTGGTTTATTATGGCTAAAGGAAATTGGAAAAGGCAATGGTAAAGGATTTGGAAAGGCATGAGGCATTAATTGGAATTTTAACTATGAAAATAATGGAAATTAGGAGAAAAGGAAGGTGAAAGGTCATAGGTTTCATGTGAGAAGGAAATTGAAGGAAAAATAACGGAAATTGAAGAAAATAGAGACCTCAGTAATAAAAGGATTTTGAGGATCAATTGGTATCTTTTGTTCAGACTTTTACCTGTTAAGTTTTGGAGCTCTTTCTCTATTCTCTCTCTCTCTCACATACTCTTGGACACTTAGAGTTTTCTTGGAGAACTATTGGAGGAGTGTGACATACTTGTGATTTGAAGCAAGAAGGAAAAGGAAAAGCAGGAAAGCGCAAGAGGACATCAGGATCAATAACTACAATGGGTTTTGCTTGTAGGTACTGAGTTGCATGTATGATTTCCTTGCTAGTTTTGGCATGCCTAGCATATGCATGTGGTTATTTGTTTATGATCTGTCATCGGCATGGAGGATTGCTTGGATTGACAGTGTTTTTGCCTAACATTTCCATTTCCTGGATAGCCATGGTGTTGTGGATTTTACTTTTGTTTTCTTGTTGGTTCTCATATTCCTTTGGTTGTGGGTTGAGTTACTAGCCTGGAGCCTTGGTTGGACAAATTCTTTGGAGCCCTTGGTGGGTTGAGTTACTAATCTTGGAGCCTTGGTTAGACAAACGCTTTGGAGCTCGATAACAACTGTGGATTGATTTACTAGTCTCGGAAGCCTTGGTTTGAACAAATGCTCTAGAACCCTGGACAACTTGGGTGGAGACCAATCTAGAGATGGTTAGTTATGTCCGACCATGAGGTGGAATCATTGGTTGAGGTGGTTTTCCCTCTAGAAGCCTTGGTTTGGTTTTGTTGGATTTGTTCCATGAGATCCCACATTCATGCTTAGAATATGACACAGGGGTGATTGGCTGAAAGAAAGATTTGGTTCATCCAATCTATGGTCGGGTGGTACGTGGAAGTCTCAGACCTAGTTGCATTTTGCATATGTTAATAAGAGCTTCTTTCATTTGGTATTTGATAGGTAAATATACCTGTTCACATGTGGTTTTTATGGTTCTTATATCCTTGTTATTTCTATTGGTTATATGTTGGATGAGCATGTTTTATGACAGTGATGATGTATGACTCTCATGATGTTTTGATTTGTAAATGAATGAAAAATGAATATATGACCAATAGGCGATAATGCATCTATTGTGATAAGGCATCAATTCTTCTTAGTGATTCTCAAGTAAGTATGAGACCCTTATGCTCAGATATGTTGTTATGACCTATAGATTGCATCTTTGTGACATGTTTGATGAAATGCCTGTCATGGTTAGTAGGGGTCTAGTAGAGTTCTTGATCATGTTTGTTATCAAAAGCATTGTCATCATGTATTTTATAAGTTTTGGAAGTTTCGTGGAGTTTTGGGCAGTGACTGGGTCCTAGACTTGGAAAATATCCTTAAATCTTGCAGTCGCTAGCATAACATTGGTAGAAAAAGGCTACAATCACACTCAGGGAGGCTCATGGGAGCGACTAGAGGCTCTGAGTTGCTTGGAGGGATTGGAAAGGGAGCGAATGGGGCTCTAGTTCAGAAAAAGGTAAGTTACCTCAAGGGTTGGTCAGCTGGAAGGGTTGGTTAGCTCTTGGAGGTTTTGTAGCATGTGTGGAAGGTAAGATTGGCCTTGTCATGTTAGTTCCAGTTCCTTAACTATACTTGGGGAGTTGAATCATATCATGGTAACTCTTCGTCACATGTTTACCTAGGTGGACTGGTTAGCTTGGGTAAATGTGGGAGGAGGGTGGTTACAACCAACCACCTATCCTTCCTAGCATTCAGATTCCATTGGTCAAACAGATATCTCAACCCACTATGATCACTCATCAATTCAAACCTCCTGCCAAGAAGATAATGCCTCCACATCTTTAAGGCATGTAGAATATCTTCCAACTCAAGATCATGAGTCACATAGTCGAGTGTCAGTTTCCTAGACTCATAACACACTACCTATCCCTCCTACATTAAGACCCCATCAATTCCTCTCTTGTAGTCATTTGTACACACCACAAACTATTTTTTTGGATCTACAATCTTAAGAACTAGAGCATTGGTCAACAACTACTTCAACTGCTCAAAATTGGCTACACACTCCTTTGTCCATTCAAAATTCTTACATTTCCTTTGCAATGATGTAATAGGATATGCAATGTGTGAGAACCTCCTATATTTACCTGCTAACCTCCTTGGAGACAACATGTCCCAAGTAATGTACCTTTATTTGAAAGAAGCTGCACTTGCTAAGATTAGCATATAGGTGATGCTCTCTTAGCAATCTGAATATTGCTGCTAAGTGTTTGGCATGCTCTTCTTCATTCTTAGAATATATCAATATATCATCAATGAATACAATAACAAACTTGTCCAGATAAAGATGCAACACACTATTCATCAAGCACATAAAAGTAACTGGGTCATTAGTCAAACCAAAAGGAACCACAACAAGCTCATAATTCCCATACCTGGTCCTGAAAGAAATCTTGTAGATGTCCTCTTCTTTGATGCGTACGTGATGGTATCCTAATATCAAATCAATGTTCGAGAACACTGCTGCTCCTTTAAATTGATCAAACAAGTCATCAATCCTAGGCAATGGGCACCTAGTCTTGATCGTCACCTTGTTCATCTGCCTATAATCAATGCACAACCTGAGGGTACCATCCTTCTTGTTCATGAACAACATTGAGGCACCCCAAGGCGATACACTTGGCCTAATGTATCCCTTATCAAGCATTTCCTTCAGCTGCAACTTCAACTCCACTGACTCTAGCGTGCTCATCCTGTAAGGTGCCTTTGATGCTAGTGTTGCCCCTAGTACCAACTCAATAGAAAATTCCACTTCCCCGTGGGGAGGCAAATCTGGAATCTCTATTGGAAACACATCCTGAAACTGTTGGAATATAGGGTACCTCTTGAATATTTCTACATCCTCAACATCCTTACCCTTATCATTGGAAATATGAGCTGCAAAAATTACACATCCCTTCCCGCAACCATGCTTAGCCTACATAATTCTGACCATCCTAATTGATGTAGGATTGTTCTTTCCCCAAAATATTCTCTTTTCCCCATTATCATCCAAACTCTCAATAACCTTTTCATAACAATCTACCTTGGTTTTTTGGAGGTATAACCAATCCATACCCAAAATCATACTATATGATCCCATTGGTAGTACATTCATATGTGTTCTTGTAGGCATACCATTTAGCTCTGCACAACCTCTTACCCAATGATGAACTCTCTTCTTAGTACCTGTAGCCAACTGCACCTACCAAGACTTTGGATGCACTTATTTTCTCAAACAACACTTATCCACCAGGTTAGGATTAACGTAACTATAATTAGATCTAGGGTCAATCTAAATAGTAACAACTTGACCACATATCTTACCTTCCATCTGAATAATGGATGTCTGGTGATCTACCTTCTTGTTGTCTGCAAATGCATAAATCTGAGGAATGCTATGACCAACATCACCAACTATCTGCACCTCTTGAGCACTATAGATTTGAGGCCTACCACACTGGTACAATGGACAATCCATATTGCAATGATCTTTGCCACATATCCAACACTACAATGGTCTCCTATCATCACATCTAGTCTACTGCTCTCCAGGCCGTGACCCATGTTTGTTATCAACTACAATGAAATTCTTGTAAGGAGCAACATTTTCTTTCTGACCTGCATCTTGAGGTCTTCCCCGCTTTGGTGGCCACTTCCATTTAACTTTCTCATTCCCCTTCAATTCTCTCTTAGGCTCAACTTTGTGCTTTGACTACTCATAAAAATGGTTCAACTTCTGGATGGCCTCCTCCAATGATCTAGCCTCATCAAACTTAATCCAGTCTCTATATGTTATTGGAAACCCACTGATGAACCTCTGAATCTTCGCCTTCTCATCCTTGAGGTAAGGCGCATACCTCAACAACTCCAGGAACGTACTAGTATACTTATCTTCTGTAAGAGAACCCATATGAAACTCATAGAAATCCTTATATTTGTCATCATAGTACCTCTCTAATAAGTACTTCTTCTTAAAGAGTCTCTTGAAATCATCCCAAATCAACTATTCTTCCTGAATTCTCTTAATGTTCTTCACATCTTCCCACCTAATATTTTTGTTCCCTTTGAGATAGAAGGTGACTATCTTGGCTTTCATATTCTTTTAATAGCTATGCAATTTGAAGAATTTCTTCATCCCAAGCAACCATGCCTCTGCATCTTTTGACTTCTTCATCTCTCCATTGAATGTAGGAGGCTTGACTTTCTTGAACTCCTCAGGAAAGTACTCACTCCTCCTATAAGGATGATGACGGTGACGGTGATGATAATGTCTCCTGGATGAGGAACTAGAATGATGCCCACAAATACTAGTCCTCATGTTAGCTGTATCCATTGATATGTCACCTCTGACTGTATCCCCTTTATCCAATCAGTATCTGGACCGAGACTTGCTACCATAAGATCCATTAATTTTCTCTTCCTTCTCTTGACTAATCCTTAACCGTCTCCATCTCTACAATTTTGACAAGCTCTAAATAATTGTTGCATCGACTTCTACCTTCTTTTATTGAGCCCTTGCAAGTCTTTCCTGAGCCTCAACCAACTTGTCATTGTCTGCTTTGTAACTTCTAATCTCTGCCCTCAAAATCCTCAATGTATCTACTATACCAGGAGAATACTCATCTCCTTGCTTCCCAACTGATCTGTAGGGAGAGTCACGGGAATTATAGTCTACCATTTTGCTCGTCATCTTTGATTCTCTTCTTCTTGCAATTAGGCCATGTCATATTAACCAAATAGATACCAACATCAAAACCATACCTCATTGATGTTTAGGGGAGGCTTACCTCATCTGCAAGACCAATCCACATTAACACGATACATGTATAATAATAATCACATAAATATAACAACATCATGCATGACCATACCAACTGTGTACCATGACCCCATGAATGACATCCATAACTAAGACAACAATAGATTTTACCCAAAGAGAGTGTAACCTCACTATGATACCACCCTATAACCGTCTCCTCCCACATACCCACTTTCACCGGTTTGCCTGGGGTAAACATAATATGATGGTCACTATGATAAGACTCAACCTCCTATATGACCTTAAGGAAATGGATTTATCAACTTAACACTTTACTGACCTCCCTCAGGTGCCACAGGACCTCCAGGAGTAACCCAACCCCTCTAGGTGTCCATCCCCTGAGTTAAATCTATGTTTCACTAACCTAGAGCCTCAGTCGCTCCATTTCCAAGGGCCCCAAGTGACTGTAACCCTCCAGTCGCTACAATAGGCTTGGTTCCCAGTGACTGTGGTATTTTCAGTCAGTTCTATGCCAATCCCCCCAAACTCTGAGCCACTTTTTAGGGCTAATACTTAGGCCCCTTCTCGGAACTCAGTGAAATTTCCAGAAATGATGAATCACATAGAAACAAGGCTTCCAAACCAAAACTTAAACCAAGACTTGGCATGACCTCTCCCAACTAGGACTGACATTCTGCCAAACACATGATGAACATGCAACCTATAGGTCATGAATGCATATCTGAACATAAGGATCTGAAAACATATTTGAGGTTTAACATGAAGGATTTATGTCTTCTCACAATAACTACCATAACACCAATTAGGCTATGCATTCATTAACTAGACATTCATTGAATGAAATGTGATAAGAGCCATACTTAGATCTGTCATATAACCATGCGCATAACCAACACATAACCAACTAGATAACAATGATAGAACAAATATTAAAGCCACATAATAACAAGTATATTTACTTATTGAGACAAGAGAAACTTAGCTCTTATTAACCATATGCAAAAGCTAGCCAAGTCAGGGACTTCCACGTAGCACTCAACCATAGATTGGGTTGAACCAAATATTTCTTTCAGGAAATCACCCATATGCCATATTCCAAGCATGAATGTGGTATCTAATGGGATAAAACAATCCATAAACAACTAAGAGAATCTAGAGGTTAAACCACCTCCACCCTCATTGTATTATGATCTCACCTAAACTAGCTCCGAGATCACAAAACCAAATCGAGCTTGGACGCCTTAGAATTCCTTCACCACCCCTTGAGGGATTTTCCTGTCTCCACCCACCTGTTGAGGGCTTCTCAGAGAGTACCATCTCCACCCCCAACCCTTGGGATTTTCATGAGACCACCTCACCCGGATCCAAAACCTTCCATAAATCTAGAGCTTAACCGAGAAATAATCCCATCACACCATGACTATCTGAAAATGGAAAGGCAAGGCTAAAAACCACTGTCAAGACCCAGAAAAATCCATGCCACCAACAAAAATGAAACCAAATACACACATGCACATACCATGCATGCCAAAACCAGTTAGGGAATCATACATGCAACCTGTTACCTGCAAGTATTCTTGTTGAAGCTTCTTGATCCAACCTTTGCTTGCTTGATCCTTTCTTTCCTTTTATTTCCTTGACCTTCCTTTTCTTGCTTACTTTTCTTCTCCTCTTGGTGCTCTTCTCCTCTATGAGATTAATTCCAAAAAAAATTTGACAAAAGGCTACAAATGGATGCTTTGATGTCATTTATCATTGATGCCTCTAATATCTTCATTTTTCCTTAATTTTCCTTCAATTTCCTTCTCACATGCAACCTGTGACTTTTCACCTCCCTTTTCTCCTATTTTCCCTTTTTTTCATAAATAAAATGCCAATAATACTTTTTTTCCTTTTCAAAGCCTTTTCCATTGCCTTTACCAATTCCCCTTAGCCATAATACACAACAGGTGATTCCCACAAGGATATTTTTCCCAACATTAAGCTTGGAATAAGTGGCCCTTGACCTTGGTCTTCTTTTTCCTTTATTAACTTTTATTACATGAAATTTCAACCTGGCTTTGTTACATCGGCACATGCTTTTATCTTTCTTCCTTTTTCCAACTACATCAACTTTTCGGCAATTTCCAAGCCCCTCTTCTCATAGGATGAGGCAAATAGGGAATAAGTACAAGCAACTAACAACAACCAAATAAAAGAGAATACAAAGGATCATGGACAAATAACAAGTATAATGTATGCAGGGATGTGGAAAAACTACTTTTATCCAGGCCTCCTATTCATGCCCTTCCTAGACAATGACAAGAAAACCCCAAGCGATGCACTTGATTGGGAAGAAAGGATAACCTCCATGGAAAAATGAAGCAACAAGTACAACTTTAAAGCACCATTATCTAACTTCAACCTATGATACTTACTTAATTTCCTTAAAACATTAAATGTAAACACCTCTTATGAAAGAATGGCTAATGTACCTCATGGTCATTTACCTATCTTCATCTAGCGAGAAACTTGATCAAGTGGATGTGCTAAATAGTGTGTGGTTGAGAGGCATCTGAATGGTTGATAACTAAGGACCATATGAGGTTATCGACTGGAAATCTACATCTTATGAGATTTTTTTCTCTCTTAGGATTACCCTTATATGTACATGGGTAACATGACACATTAAATATGGCCAAGGGATGAAAGATACATTGTATTTTATAGGCATAAACTGCATATCATCATGTATTTAG
This sequence comes from Pinus taeda, assembly GCA_000404065.3. NCBI lineage: Eukaryota > Viridiplantae > Streptophyta > Pinopsida > Pinales > Pinaceae > Pinus > Pinus taeda. The sequence continues at coordinate 10,048 of APFE031258285.1, forward strand.
TGATATGTCTTATTCTATCTCCTCTCAAATTACTCATCAACCCATATACCAACTCAATGATTAGATTGGTGGTGTCTTGTGCCATGACATTAAACATACACAAGGGGATGCAATATATATTGCATTTTGTAGGAATAAATGACACCTCGTCGTGTACTTAGTGATACATCTATTCTATCTCATTCCATCCTAATCACAAACCCATCTACCAACTTAGTGATAAGGTTGGTGGTGTCTGGGGCTTTGAAATTACATCTAGTAGGGTACAACAAGTAGGGATTGATATAGATAAATTGGAAGTAATCTCATTCAAGCAGCTTGGCACTAATATTCCAAAAGTTGTCAAAGGTGATCTAATTCAAGCAAGCACATTTCACCTTAAGTTTGGATCTACATACATAAATTAAAAATCACATTAATTTTATCAGGCCATGCCATGAAAAGAATTTAGTCTTCCTTTATGCAAAAATTTGTTGACCTCAATGACGAATTGATTTTGTGGGACTCCTTCCTACCTCAATTTGTTTTTCCACAAACCCACCATTTCCTAGAATTTATCTCATGGTGCCATTTCAAGTACATACCCAGTCAAAGAGCTATTGTTGCCTAGAATAATGATATCTTGTTCACAATTACCCTCGACTCCATATGTCAAATGCTCCAGATCCAAAATTTAGCCTCTTTGCACCCCTTCTCTATAGACTCCCTCATGGAACTCTACAAAAACGTGAATATTTCCCACAGAGCCAAAATTTTTGAGACATTTCTGCCTGAAAATGTCCAATTGCCCCAAACAAACCCTCCTTATTTGTCCTCAATGTTTCCAGGAATGACAAAACAAATCATTTCTATAGTTTCTTGTTTGTTGGGCTATTAAACTGATCAATGGGTTGATGAAGCAATTATAGGTTTTCTACCAGTATTCTCAATAGGAGAAAAACCTTCAGTTATTTTTCATTATATCGAATTCTTGGTAGAGGTAATCCATGAACAATTTCTCAAATTTTCTATAGAAGAAGTTTTAAAGAATGCTTCAATCTTGGTTTAATTGTTCTTATTTCATCAAGCAGATAGATTTCAATTTCCACTGCAAACACTAGATGGAGGGAAATGCATAGTCTGTGATTCATTGGAATTCCTTAGTAAGGAAGAATACCAATGAATTCACATTCAGTGATTATGTGGACCAATTTTTGTACAGAGTTTCTTGCCTAGTTAACAATGATGCTGAACATAGAATTGTACATGATATTAAGATAATTCTACATCTCAGTGAATAGAAAAAAGACAGGTGACTGGTACTTGTATCAAAACTACACTAAGATCCGAGTGTATGGACATGAATTGCCTTCATATAGATTACCTAAGCTTGTTCCCATAAGAATTTTTGCATTAGAGTATATTAGGAAAATGATAAATATGGATGAGATACACTTTGTGTCAGCCAAAAAGAAATCTTAGTTTAAGATCAAAACATAGGTTGGACCTTTCGTTTGTAATACCAGGACAATAGCAAAAGAAGAAAATTTTCTCCTTGAACCAATGAAATTTAAACTTGGTTTTACTTGGTCATATGATCCTTTAGGAATTGTCTTGAAGTTGAGACTAGAGCAGAAAACCACTCCATATAATCACACTCCTAGACCTGGAATTTAGCAATATATGAATCAAGATGAATGGCAAGAAAATACATTGCAAGAAGCAGAGGAACAAGTACTTTCTTCTACAACATCACAGACTCCAGTAACACAGGAAAAGCATGATAAAAGACTAAGGGAAAGTGCTTGCCCTATAGACTCAGAAATTCAAGGGAAAGAATTCCAAATATACAAAAAGGGGCAAACAATTAATCCAACAGAAAAGTCTTTGCAGGAAGAAAATACAGATAATATAATAGTCTTAACGGGTCCCTATGCTATTGTCTTCCCTCGAAATGAAGAAATTTTCATAGGTTCACCATCATCTTCAGCTTCTCAAGAGCCATTGGAAACATCTCAATCAAGAGAATTAGTCCATGATCAAGTTGAACCAAGTATATTTGCAAGATATAAGGAAATAAAAAAGAAGAATTAATCTTGAAATCTACAACCTATTCTTAGTTCTGGAAACAAACAACATCATCACAACACAGACTTCTCTATGCTTTTGATATTGAGAAAGGAAAAAAGCAAATAGCTTTCCTTGAAGCCGAAGTTCCATTTCCTAAGACTGTAGATGACTACAAAAAGTCCATTTTCTCTTTTAACATTGATCAAATCCATCCTATTGATCAAATGGACTTGCTTAACAAACAGGGGAAATGCTATATTCTACTCTGACAAATTCAGCAATGGCAACATCAAGACTCCAAGCTTCAGTTAGCAATATTCAGTCTCAATTAAAATTAGAAAAAATATCTTCTTGGCTAAAGACACCAAGATAAAGTCTTTGGAAGATTTGGTGATTAAACTGGGATATGAACCCAGTAATGTAAAAGCTGTTGAGGAAATCATTAAGAGAAAAAATGTTGACATTTCAACCTTAAAGAAGTAGCTCACTTCCATCTACTGAAGATCCACAAACAAAGTTAGTTGATCAAATGGAAAAAGGGAAAGAAGATATGTTCAAAATGATTATTGAATAGAATGGACATATTAAAGAAATGGAGATTGAAATAGAAAAACTGCTAAAGGAAAAATAATAACAATCAACTCCATTAGCAGTCATTCCTCTAACAACAACCAATCATAGGTACATCAACAGCAGGGGCTTCTACTTCAACAACTACTACAATAATGGAGACATAGTCTACATATACATCAACTAAGTTAATCAGAGTTATGGAAGATTTATTTATCGAAGGGAAGGGGATTGAAAAACTGAAAGCTCAGCATAATAATTTCCAAGAACAAAAGTTAAAAAGTGATAATGTGTATTTGTCATAGCTTCAGAAAACTCACAGATTAACTTAGAGGATTGAATTTCTAGAAAATGAATCTACTATGGCACAAACAATTACACAATCAAATGAGAATATCTAGGTAGAGATTAATGAAGCCATGACAGAAATTTGGCCTTCAATTGAAATTATTTTCGAGCAAGAAGAGTTGGTGCATAAATCAATAGAAGTCATAGAAGATGTAAAGGAGGATTTGGGACAAAAACCAGGTGAAGCTACTGCCTTAATCAGAATTTTAAATTCAAAAACAAAAGAAGAAATAGAAGAATATGAGATTGCAGATAGAACTGAGACAATTCTTGAGGTAAGAAGAGTTCTTAATAAAAGAAATTTAATGCTACAATTAGAGAATAAATGTCATAATCCAAAAGCTAGCATTCAAAAATTCCATAGATAGTTCAATATACTGCATCAAAAAGGACTTTCAGGTTTAAATGGGATGGGATATAAATTAGTTCAGCTAGATGATTATCAACAAACTTATATTCCATAGCAAGACATAAATCCAAATTTTCCACCATAAAGGGAACTATTACAGGGAAGGCTTTCATGGAAGGTTTGAATTTCGACTTATTTATCAAACATGAAATAAAACATCTGTTTATTATCAAGCCCGCTTTCCAGAAATATACCAAAGTGGATGAAACTTATAGAAAGTTAGTCAAATGTTTCATCCCATATGAAGAAAGATGGGATAAATTATGTCATCTTCTTGAGTAAACTGGTATTAATCTTCAGCAGCAAAGAAACAACATTTCAGCCCAATTCATCATCAGAATCCTTGAAATTAGTGCTAGAATGCTTCAACAGTTTAATTCTCCTATTTCCCTGTACTATTTTTGTAAACAATTTTTTTTAGATATTTTGTAAAGAATTCTTGATATTTTATCAAGATATTTTGAGGAAAATTGTATAAATACTTCATATATCAAAGTACAAAGGGTTGAACCCTTGGGATAAGCTATCAATCGTAATTGTATTCATTTGAAGTTCTCTAATTTTAATGAAAGGATTCTGAATTTGCCTCAAAGCAACTATGTTCTTGCGAGTTATTCGTTGTTTTTCATTTCATATTGTAATTTTATGCATATATTTAATTTTGAATGAAGAAATTTGAGCGAGATAAGGTTTGAAATCCCCTATGGAGTTATAATATATTACAGAGATTAGTTTATTGGATTGTTTGTCTGAAATAACTCCTCTACATCTTTAAATTGTCACTTCTTCATTAATTTAAATATATTTTTGTTGGGTTGTAAACATTGGTTACATGCATCTTTTCCATATGGTGAGTTAAATAATATGTCTGATTTTTTGAAATGCCATAGACTCTTTGATTTATGCCTTACACATCTCTTTTAAAAGAAATTTTTGTCGAGAGGTGGAGAACCAACCCTTTTATTATATCATGATTAATTAAGATTCGACACCTGTTTGAATTAGTTTAGAACATTAGTCATCCAAACATTTTAAAAAACCAACAAAATATTTTAGATGCTCTGACTTAAATCCTAACCTAGAATTATATGCAGAGTGTTGGAAATAATACTGAGGGGGGGGGGTGAATTAGTATTTGCAATAGAATAATTTTTCAATTCCCAATCAGATTTATATACGCTACTTCAATGAAGTGAACTTGTGTGTGTATGCAACTGTGATTAAGGAAACCAATGTATACCCAAAGAACTTATGATCTGGTCAATTTATCATGCGTTGATCTTTAATCATTGCATCAATATCTTATTATACAGTAACTATGTGCAGTAATAACATAAAAAACCATCACACATAAACAACACACATGAACACCAAGATTTAAGGTGGAAACCCAATGCGGGAGAAAAACCATCTACTGATGTTGTCTCTGTCTTCTTTTAATATAAAGAAAATTTGCTTGCAATATTGTATTGGTGCATAATCATACCAGTACACAGGAACTCACCTGGAGAAGGCTACAACCTTCTCTCATTTTCCAGCTTCTACTGGAAGGGCTCCAGCCTACAGAAGGCTACGACCTTCTCTCTTCCTCTAGGGATCACGTTTCATTAATTTTCAGACTCGATGCTCCTGGTACACAACAATACAAATGAAGGCCTCGTTTCATCAAGTTTTCACACTGGACCCATCAGAACTTTCAAGCTCAAACTGCATCAACCAACAATCAGTTAATCTGAACAATCAGATCACTGTCACCAGAACATTGTGCTGAACCCAGAAACCTACATCATCATTCAGAACTAGCTGCAACCTCAAGAATCATACATCAGAATGTATATGCTACTTTAATGTACCCAACTTGCATGTATACACTACTTCCTGCAACAAAACCCATGTATACCTCCAAAACTACTGAATCATATTTTTTCTTTTTGAATCAAATATGTACCAACCAATAATATTCTAAACATCTAGTGTAAATTGCAGAGATTTAGATAGTCAGCAGCAAAGATAACCCTTCTCACTTAATCAATCAATCAATCAAACACAAACTCTTTATGCATTTAGTTTTACTTTCAGATCTAAGAAGACTTCATTGACAGACAACAATAAAACAACAACAAAACAACAACATTGATTAGATAGATCAATCATTTTTGAACAACAGGATTTTATTTTGCATACGCTACTTGTAAGAGTCAAACCTGCGTGTATACGCGCCTTTACCAAGGCGAACCAACGTATAGATCTGCAAATATTATCTTACAACTTTGTTGCTATTTCAGAATTTAGACATACCCAGATCATGTCATTTTAAAGAATAAAACATGCGTAAGCAATCAGATCTAGCTCAACCAATATGAGATCATTCAATGATAAGTCATTTCAAGTCTCATGATCCTAATCCAACATTGAATTCAAGGTGCACAAAATATTTCAGATCATATCACAATCATTGCCCCTAAAACATAAAATATACTTCAGATAGAAGTATTCCTGAGAAACCCTTTCACTTGCACACCGACCCTTTGATCTTCTCCTCCTTTTATATTTTTGGCCTTCCTCAATACCTCGGACCAAAACAACACTTAGAACCTGTGGTATTCTTGGATGAGATCAAATAGTCATTAGTCTGCTCAAAATTGTGGGCTAATACCATGGTATTGACCCTTGGTATTCTTTACTCTTGAATTTTCTTGCTTTTCCAACCCATACATGCTTTTCCTCTTGTGAAAGTGCGTGCATACATATACAATCTTTTTGTTCTGTGAACCTGCATTTATACGCCACTTTGTCAAGTTGAACCTGCGTATAAAGATTAAATTATCTAAAAACATCCTTTTCCTTCAACTTCTTGAATCTGATTAGTAGACCTTTGCTCCAACTTCCTGTTCTTCTGTACCAATGCCTTGTTACATCTGAATTGACGTTACACTGTGAGTTTCCTTTTATCAAATCTGAGTTGACCTGTGAGAGAGTTTCTATCAAGCACAACACTTGTATCACAATGCCAACACAGAGGTACAACAAGCATCATGATCCATTATCTAACTTCAACCTATGATCCTTAATTAGATGCCTTAAAACATTAAATGTAGACACTTCTTATGAAAGAATGGCTAATGTACATCATGATCATTGACCTATCTTCATTTGGCGAGCAACTTGATCAAGTGGATGTGCTAAACTGTGTGGTTGTGAGCGATCTGAGAGGTTGATAACTAAGGACCATATGAGGTTATCGACTGGAAATCTAAATCTTATGAGAAATGTTTCTCCTAGGTTTACTCTTGTATGTACATGGGTAACATGACACATTAAATATGGCAAAGGGATGAAAGATATATTGTATTTTATAGGCATAAATTGCATATCGTCGTGTATTTAGTGATATGTCTTATTCTATCTCTTCTCCAATTACTCATCAACCCATCTACCAAATCAATGATTAGATTGGTGGTGTCTTATGCCTTGACATTAAACATTCAAAAGGGGATGCAATATAGCTTGCATTTTTTAGGCATAAATGACACCTCAACATGTAGTTAGTGATACATCTATTCTATCTCATTTCCCACTACTCACAAACCCATCTACCAACTTAGTGACAAGGATGGTGGTGTTTGGGGCTTTGACATTACTTATAGTAGGGTACAACAAGTAGGGCTTGATATAGATAAAGTGGAAATAATCTCATCCAAGGATCTTGGCACTAATATTCCAAAATTTGTCAAAGGTGATCTAATTCAAGCAAGCACATTTCACCTTAGGCTTGGATCTGCATAGATAAATTAACAATCACATTAATTTTATCAGGCCATGCCATGAAAACATTTAGTCTTCCTTTACGCAATTGTAATTGATACTAACTTGGTTTTTCCATACATGATAAACAATTTCCACCTTGAACATATGTTGGATTATCTTGAGTTTTATTATGCATGTTAGATTGTTACCTAGCTAGACAAATTACTATGTAAGTTGAGAATGAATCATCCAATACCTTGTCCTTATCTTAAAACAAAAAAACATGCTTGATATTTTTTTACCTTTCCATGAAAAACATAACACTGTCAAGTTGGACCAAAGTGACATGGGTGTCGACCAATTACACAACCACATGATCAAAGGATCATGATAAAATGGTCTTCTTAGGATCTAAAGAAAATTTATTGATTACCTAAAGCTAAAAAATTTAAATGATTAATTTAGATTTGACCTAAAAACATTATTTAGTTAATGGAATCAACTAGGCCATTTGTGCCCACAAGTAGACTTGCATTCCACAATTTTTTTTTTTTTTTTTTTAGCTCAAAGCCTAATAGCTTCACCAATTAAACAAGGAAATGACACCAAGACTAATAGATAAGCAATCAAGAACCATATTTAGAATTTTCTTAAAATTGTGGTCTACCAAATAGAAATGCCGAAAGTGGAAAGTACAAGTATTACTTAGATATATTGCAAAAAGAAATATAATTGCAAACATAATGGACAATATGAACTAAAATACTATACCTTTGTTGATAAGGAAGCAATGTTCACTTGCTTCTTCAGGGGGGAACCTCCAATAGAGTATAGATTAGATTACCATGATTTCCAAGACACCTTTTGCAATGCTTCTACATCTTTATATAATACTTTCTCTTAATAACATTATAGAGAAGTGGCTTTCTAATGGGTCAAACCTTATAGTAAGCCTTCTTACAATAATTGTGTGTGTATTACTACACGGGCCTTATTTACTAGTGATGGTGTTCATATATAGTGATACATATTAATCTATATACTTATGGAGTTAGGGAGGTTACACCCCTATTATTGCCCACCTTTAAAAAAATGGTCCTTTTCCTAAAGGATGGAGATGTGGAAATTGTTGTAGAATGGCCACTAGTTCCCATGTAGCATCCTTTGGCCGTGTATCCTCCCATTATATCAAAACTTCTTGGATAGTGTATTGGTGGATAAGATGCTTTTATTTGTCAAGGACAACCTCTGGTTACATCCAAATGGAACCTTCTTCAGCCAATTTAGGTAGACTAGTGTGAACAAAACAATTGGATCTAAACACTTTCTTTAGCAAGAGACATTAAAAACATGATGGATCTTAGAGTGGCTTGGACGTTCTAATTTGTAAGCCATTATCCCAATATGCTTAAGGATCTTATAGGGGATATAAAACTTGGGATCACGATTCGATTGGTAGTCATGTTTAAGGGAGGTCTTCTTATATAGTTGTAGATGAAGAAACATATGATCCCCTTATCCAAAATGGCATTCTGAGCAATGCTAATCAACTTATTGCTTAATTTTATTATGATCCATGACCAGATTATCTTTGAGAGTGCAAAGAATGTCATCCCTACTTACAATATTTTTTTTGACCTCTTACGCCTTGGAGACATCTAGTAAAGATAATATTGATGGGGGATTTTGGCCTTAAACCGCCTAAAAGGGAGTAAGGTGAGTGGCACCATGATAAGTTGTATTGTACCACCATTATGCTAGGGGTAGTGAATGATCCCATTAGGACCATGCTTCCGAATTAAAACACTTCAAATATGCTTCCAAATACTTGTTAAAAACTTTAGTCTGTTCATTAGTCTAGGGCTAATAAGTAGTGAGAAGATGTAATTGAGTGCCCTAGAGCTTGGACAATTCTTGCTAGAAGTTGTTAGTGAAGGTGGGATCATGGTCCATGACAATTGATTGTGGCTTCCCATGTGGTTTGAAGATTTTATCCATAAAGACAAGCAATCGTAAAAAAATTGAAAGGGTGTTGGAGGGCACAAAAATGACCATGTTTGGAAAGGTGATCAACCACAACCACAATGACAAATACATGGCCAAATTTGGGAAAAAATCCATAGAAATGTCTATTTATTAGTAGGTTGAATAGGTAGAGATTGTAATGCACTTGGAGTTTTCACTATTTCACCCTTATGTCATCGGCAAAGGTTGCATTCAACCACAAAAGCAAATGTCCTTCTTCATGCCTTCCTAGAAGAATGAATGTATGAGATTCATATGTTTTATGAAAGCTATACGACTTGCTGTTAGTGATGCACGGAGTTCATATAACTTTGTTAATTTAAAATTGGATTTGTTGATCAAATATAGATGCCTCTTATAGAGAAGCTCCACATTGAGCCAAGTCCTCCTTGGAGATGAATTAGAATCATGTTGAAGTTGTTGGATTAGGTTGGAAATCTTGGGATTAGTGAATCAATCCTCACAAACTTCCCTCATCTTATAAACAACAATGAATGGAGTTAAAATATGGACCCTTTCTCTTCATATTTTCTAGAGAGAGCATTAGCTACCACATTCTTCTCTTCCTTCTGTAAATGAGCTCATAATCATAACCTAATATTTTGGTAACTCTTTTTTGTTATTCAGGGGATGAAATCCTTCACTCCAAAAATCATTTGAGGCTGTAATGATCACTTTTAATATGGAAAAATTGTCCAAGCAAGTAGGGAATCTAGATATCCATAGTGTGTGAATAACAATCATTTTTTGTTCACCTGTGAATTTTCCCAAGTATCAATCACAAAGTTGTTTACTAGTAAAATCCAAAGGTCTACCTTCTTGCATGAGAACAAAAACCACAAATGTTTCTAGGAAATCACATTCTGAAATGAAAGTCTTAGTGAGATTAGGTAGATCAAACATGGGTGCTGTACACAACATCCTGGTAGGTATGATCTACTACTACATTCCAACTAAAAGCATTTTTCTTAAGGCAATGAGGGAAGCAAAAAAATTTCCATAGCTTTGGATAAACTTTCTATAGTACCCTGTTAGACTGAGGAAACCATGTAA
>APFE031258291.1:0-33513 GCA_000404065.3 Pinus taeda
CTACAAGCCATCATCAATGCTTTCAAAGATGAATTTGGGGACAAACTAGAAGGAAGATATTTTCTTAGAATCATCAACGATATAAAGAAAAATGAAAATGAAAATGTTGAAGAATTCAATAAGTTTAATGTCATTGTCATAGAAATGCATCAAGATTATAAACCAACTGATAAATCTTCGTTAGAGCATTATTTGGATGCATTTGTTGTAGATACTTCTTATGAATTAAGACGTTCTAAGCCCCAACTGATTTAAAGCTAGTTCAAACTTTAGTTGAAGAGTTGGAAAAAGACAAGAAAGCATCTGGAAAGTATGAAATCCTTGGTTTTCAAGGAGGTACAGTTAAATCTAATGGAAAAGAAGTCAAGGAAGTTGAGCATGATCCTTTTAAAGAATTAACTCAAAATGGAAAGGTCTCAAGCTCAGATTATGCAACTTAGAAATACTAATAACAGAGGCAATAATAATTCATGGCCAAAGAAGAATCCTCCAGCTGAGCAGAGACCTACTAATAACAGAGGCAATAATAATTCATGGCCAAAGAAGAATCCTCCAGCTGAGCAGAGACCTCCCGATCCACTTGAATCTACAAATATTGTTGCTCATCCTTTGTCTTATTGTAGGCCCTGCTAAAGCTTCCATAATGAAGAATCTTGTGCTATTGCAAAGGGTATCTAAAATGGTGATCTCATGATAACAAAGGATCAAATTAATATGTTAGGGAAAGATCATCATTTTCCTTTAGAGGACAGGATAGAGGTTATCAAGAATAGTCGTGACGTTAAGACTCTCATTCCTTTTAGTATAAATAATGTTGAAAATGAGAAGAATGGAGAACAACCATCTCAAGAACAGGTTTTTGAAATTATGAAAGAAATCACTTCTCGTGTTCCAGATCAAAGTTTGAATATTGATTTAGGGGGACGGATTAGCAGTGCAAAATTCACTTTACCTATCTTTGAGATTGTCAAGATTCCTTCCTAGCGGTCGAAGGTCTTGCAAACTGCAAGGCTCCTTGGATAGAAAATTCCAAAAAGAATATCAATCTCTTTTGTCTTGTTTGCCATGCAGTGGGTTTGTTGAAGTTGAGAAAGTATCTTGTCCCGAAGATCCTCGGGGTGAGCTCATTACGGAACGATCCAACATGGAAAATTATGTTGTCTTTTCCAATTTTGTAATGCCATTAGAGCATAAGGTTGATGAATCAAGGAATCAAATTTGGTACATGAATTTTGACGGTTCCATTTTTAAGCATGGTAAAGGGGTCAAGATTGTTTTAGTGTCCCCTATGGGTCATGTGTTTAAATTTTCCTTTCGAATGGAATTTGAAGCTACTAACAATGAAGCTGAATATGAAGCCTTGTTGATGGGTCTTGAATTAGCTAAGGAGCTCAAGATAAAATTGCTTAGTGTTAAAGGGGATTTTGATCTCAACATTCAACAAGTGAAGAGTAAATTTTCATGCAGAAACGATAAACTCAAAACATCGGAATGTTGTATGGGACACCATTGAGTTGTTTGATGCCTATGATCTCCAAGTGATTGCCAGAGAGAAAAACAGTCAAGCGGATGAACTTGTTGTGGCTACATCTACTTTTAAAGTATCCGATAATATGATAGAGGATAAGGTCAAAATGGAAGTAATCCTCAGGCCTTCAGTTGCAAATAATATTGAACCTTGGCAGGTATTCGACGGTGAGAAGCAGATTGTCTATTTCCCTAATCACTTAGAAAAGTTTGAATATTTTCAAGCATGTTCTAAGCAGAAGGTGTGTAATTCTAGTAGTAGAAATATGACAAATACTAGCCCAAGAAACATTGTTTCTATGGAACACCTTTTTGGTAGAAACGATGCTACAAAAACGAATGAAGAAAAGGAAATTGACCCCCGAGAATTTATTGAGTGAATATCAACTTCCCCGAAGACCCAAAAGTTGTCAAAATTGCTTAAGGTACTTCTAAAGAAGAGAACTAAAATCTAATTGTTTTGCTAATTGAATATTGTGATGTTTCAACTATTTGATATGATGAGCTTAAGGGCTAGAAGAAAGACATTATGGAGCAAGACATTATGGAGCACACTATCCCCTTAAAGGATGAAGATGCTAAACCATTCAAGCAAAAGCTTAAGCAAATTAATCCTAAGTCAACCCCATTGGTTCATGAAGAGTTACAAAATATGCTCACTACTGGGATTATCACACAAACACGACATTCATCACAGTGTTCTAAATTGGCGGGTTTCTGCATGGTGGGTTGCTGCATTCTCAGGGTTCGAAGGGTCGAATCGTCAGAGATATCTAGAGTGCAGAGCCTAAATTTGATCAGTTTCTTGGGTCAATGCAAACTTAATCCTATTAGAAACTTTTTTAATAATTATAATTATCAATTATAATTGCTATTTTTTTAATTTATTTTTAATTTAAATTTAATTTTTTTTTTTATTTTTTTTATATAATCGACGATCAAAATTTAAAAAGCATTACATTACCAGATCTCTATCATATTGGCAGAGAGCACTTTTTAATAAATTTATAATTATAATATAATTGGCTATTATTAATTTTTTTTTAATTAATTTAAGTTTTTTTTTTCTATTAATAATTCAGCTGAGATCAAAAAAAGGGAAAGGGCATTACATTACCACATCTCTATCATATTGGGCAAAGAGAGCACCTCTCCGCGCAATAATGTGAAAAATATTAAAAATATAAAATTTTAGTGAAATTAGAATTACATTTTTATATTTTTTATTGTAAATTGAAACTTTGGTATTACTCAGCAAAACATGGATAAGTTGATTTTCCATATGACTCCCATAGGAGTTTGTTTCTTCTTCTCCAAGATATATAGGCTAAGGACTAGACTCTAACACCATTATGAGAACCCATAGAAGAATAGAAGAAGAGACTTCATGGAACTAGGCGCTTATGCTAGCTGCAAGATGTTCGCACCATTCCAAATGCATACCCAACCAAACAAGACACATAGAGTGCTCATATGATAGCAAAGACAACATCATACTATTAAAAAAATAAAAAAGCCCGAGACAAAAATATAGGAAATTGACCTCTTTTACAAGGAGATGCCCTTTGGCACACCATGAACACGCAAGGGAAGGGAACCTTGATGGGACAAAAAATATACCCCACAGTAAACAGACCCAAAGATGTAGGCTAGGACCAGCCATAAAAAGACAACAATATGCTGGCATTATTAGAAGCCATTACATATGTGACAGAGACATTAGACAAAGAAATATCATTTCAAAGACAAAGGAAGGATAAAGGTGATGTTTTAAGAAGTATATGTGGGTTTTTTTGGACAAAGGTCGCATACATACGCGAGTATGGTGAAGCATACGCGAGTATGGTGAAGCAAAGTCACGTACAATTATTTCTACACCATAATCTTTACCATGATATTGACCTATAGTAATGAGCGCCACAATAGAGATTTGATTTTGTCAAAAAATACCTGAAAAAATTGGAATATATTATTAAATATTAAATAAGAATTTGATTTCAGATTTTAGGTTTCTGCGATTTTCAGATCTGTATACATCTTTTTCCTAAATTTGTAGTTGTGATTGACGTTTGGTGGTTCTAAACGTCGATCACAACTACAAACCTCAAGAATTTGATTTTTTTGGAATCATAAAAAAATTAATAATTTAAATATATAATCATTATTACATATAATATAATAACTAACAAACTATACGAAGTCGTGTGCTATGCGAATTCGTATGAGTTATTGAAGCAAAAGAGGATTCGAATAGTAGTTATTGAAGCCAATGATATGGTCTCGTATGACCTAAAATGAGTGCCCTGGGTCCGGATCACATACTTGCCTCGTACTAAATCGTAGTAATATATTTAAACCAATTTTTTTATAAAATGTAATTAAAATTTTATAAAAAGTTGTTGATTTTTTAAATATATTTATATTAAAAGGAATATTATAAAAATAAGTTCTGAATATTTAGTTTTTAAATATGTATTATTTCGGAAGGATTTTAAATAAAATTTGAAATTAGGAATTGATTTATTTTTTAGTTTTGAATATTTAATTTTTAAATATATATTAAATATAAAAGGATTTTAAATAATTCCAAACTTGGGAGGGATATAGTTTTGAGTTTTGAATAACATAGAAATTTTAGAAATAACTGATAAGTGTGATTGTGTTTTTATTTTGTGAATTGTAATGTTAAGATTATTATAAAAAAAAAATCAAATGGATGAAAATAATATGGGTAGAAAAAAGTATTATTGTTATATATATATATATAGTGATTAAAATTTATTTTTTATAAGATTATATCGAATTCGAATTTGAGTTTAATAACTGTGCTTTATAAACTGATTATATAGGTATATAGGCAAAAGGCTATATAGATGATAATGCAAATACTTGGTAGTTGAAAAATTTGGCAAGACATAGCCAAAGCACTAATGGAGAAAAGCCTGAGAATCAATTAAAGGAGAAAAGCGTGAATCATTTCATATCCATCAAGTTCTCAGAAGTGTTGATTTTTGTAGTCTTTTGCGCAAAATATATAGTTATTTTATTTCAATGGGTTGGCATACTTTCTTTGTGTTTAATTTTGGACAACGCAGGGTGCATGGACGTTGACATGACAATGTTAGATGTGTTTTAATTTACATTTTAAAAAGATTTATACTTACTTAAATATATCTAATAAATCTATTTGAAGTTGACTTATGGAGACTGTAAATTATGGGAATACTCTAAAATTTAAGGATGAAGAGAGATCAATTGTTTTACCTCTCTCTTGATGTGTAAATTCCAAATATTCGCTAAACCTGCAATCTACATAAATATGCCCATCTAGAATTAAGTACTACCAATATGGTATTTGAAATTGTCAAAAAAATCCCAACTATATAATATAATACTTTAACATTTCTCATAACAAAAAAAATTATATACATTTAACAAAGAAAAAGAAAAAAATGTCAGACTTAAAATATAGAATCATTTATGAAAAAAAAATATCTCTATCCTCACTTTTATTTTTTTATTATCTACTTAATAACTAAAAAACCAAAAATTACAAATATTTTAATAATCAAATTTTATAACAAAAAATTACAAATATTTTAATAATCAAATTTTGATTTTAATAATCAAATTTTATGGATTTTTTAATAATCAAATTTTATGGATTTTTTAATAATCAAAACATATAAATATATCAATATCTATAATTTATTTGAATTAATTATCCAAAGTAACACATTTTAAAATTGAAAATTTCTCTAACTTTTATCTAAACAAGATGATCCATTTTCTTTATCAAAACAGGGTGAATAACTTACTGCAGCAGGGCAGGCCAAAGAAAATTAATTACATGCAACCCATCAGCAAACCACACCCATTCCCACACTTAGTACTAATCATAATAGCCCATACACTCAATAAAACTGGAAGTTGTTTTTAGTGCAATTTTTTGGAAATTTTTTTGGTGGGTTTTTTCAGTTAAATTTCTTTAAAATCTTGCAGCAATTTATTGAAATCTTGAAATCACAAGCTTGATGGATAATCTCTGTCTAATCAAAGTGTACTAGGATTTTTCAGAGTGCTGAATCTAAATATGCAAGTAAAAAACCATCTTAAATAACACGAATCAAACACCAAAAAAATCCAAAAAATTACACTAAAAACAACTCCATAAAACTCTAATAAAACCAAAAAAAAATAGTAGAAAAAACAACTTCATAAAACTCCAATAAAACCAAAAAAAATAGTAAAAATGTGCGCTGAACCACTAGAGTGGAGTAAAATATTAATAGAGTAGCGCTGAACCATTGGACCCGAGTAGGGGATTAATAAAATAGCACCAATCCACTACAGCAAAATTGCAAAGCATAGTTATCCGATTTCGCTTACTCGGGCCAACAATTCGAAAATTCGGCGATTTGGTTCGATTCAGTCGGTAATATGTTAAAATACGATTTAGTACACAACACGCTCTCTGAATAAATTTTTTTAATTTTTTTAAATTTACTTGTCAAATCATCGATTTTTTTTAAATTTATTGGTAAAGTCATCCTCCATTTTCCTCAATTTTGTCTAGTATTTGGCGATTTGAAAACTGCAAGCCCAGATGAGATGATTTGTGAAATTTCCCTTTCCGTCTATGATAGGAAAATGAAAAAGGTGACCAAATGTGATAACAACAAACTGTAGATGTAGATGTGGCCTTTGACCTTTTTAGGTAGGCTTTTCAAGATATGTAATGTTGGAAACATAGTTTGTACTACTATCCAATAGTGAAAAAGGAAGGGCCAATGAGTATATATATATAGTATAAAAATGAAATTAAGTAACTTGGTTATTTAAACTTTCGTCTCAAAGCGAAATATAAATATAAAGTGAAATATATATCAAAGAGATTTAGAACAGTCGATGAAGGAGCACGTTGTTAAACCGAAATATAAAGTGAAATATATATCAAAGAGATTTAGAACAGTCGATGAAGGAGCAAGCTGTTAAGCGGTCCGTAAGCAAAGGTCACCAGTTCTAGTCTGGAAGATACCAAAAAATATTTCTACTCGTGCGGCTCAGACTGGGTGTGATCCCCGGGTGACTTTGACAGCTTAGATGCCTCTGAGTAGTGGCCTCTCAGCTGTGATTTTCATAATTCACCCACTTATCAACCAAAAAAAATATAAAATGAAATATTTAAAATGCCTTTTTTGTACTGCGGTGAATTTTGTAAACATTATTTTAATTTAAAAAGTCATTTTTTTAAGGGTGAGAATTTTGTAAATATTATTTTATAAATTAGAGTATCATTTTTTTTTTTAATCTAGTTTTTAATATTAATGGCTTTTTTCTATATAGTATTATTAAGTAGGGAGTATAGGAATGATATTTAAGTGTTTATTTGTAATAAGATTAGTTAGAATTTAATTATTTTTGGGAAAATAGAATAAATGGTTTTTTTGGTGTTCTGAGTTATTAGAAGATTTCTAATATTGAGACTAGTTCTACTCAAATAACAGTTGACTTATTCTTTATTCAATTAATAATTAAAAAAATACTTCATAATATTATTAAGAAATTACCTCATAATGTATTATTGGAAAACAATTTTATTAACTATTAATTAATTGAACCTTGTGATTCTTTTTTGTTTACGACAAAGAGTTCTTTCTTCTCATTTTATAGTTCACATCTGATTTTTTAACTAATATTAATATCTAATTTTATTTCAACTTTAATAACCTAATAGAAATGAAATTATTGAATTTTGATTTATATATAAATATTATTATAATAAAATTAATACTTTGTATTGAATTTTAGATAATCAATTTTTTTAATGTCAAATTCAGATTCGAATTTAAACCTAAAAAACTACCAGGGACACACCAGCCAAAAAAACAAAACAAAATCAAATAAATAAAACCCTTTAAAATTAACAAAACAAGATTAAAACTGGACCACGGGAGTGAAATGCGGAGCAGACCCACGTTAAGAAAAACAAAGTCGAAGATGATCGGCCATGTTCTATAGAACTTGGAACTCAAATTTGATAACTGTGATAGCTGGTATTAGGTAAACCATCTGCTGCTGCTTGGAGTTTGGTAATTGAGACATGTACATGTCACTTGTAATTTTTTAATTTTTTATTCATTGGTTTTCATACATGGATGAAATTTGATGGTCAAATGATTTATTATGGGATAATTTGCTTATAAAATATTTTTGAAATTTTATAAAAATTTTAAAATTCTTTTTTATTCCTGAAAATAGTCTAATTTGATTTGATTTGAAATTCCAATAAGGTCCAAGAAGTATAGGTTATATTACTTTCTCTAATTTTATGAGACGTACCACATGCCTTTTGTTACTGTGTAAGAACTCAAAATTTATCCAGTAATCGTTCACATGTTCACTTCTAATCCAGGTCGGTTCAAATTTCATTGGATGATCGTTTTTGTTTACGGAGGTTCGACCGTCGTCAACAACAATAAAAAGATATTAGCACTAATGCGTTTTCCATATGGGGATGTAGCTCAGATGGTAGAGCGCTCGCTTAGCATGCGAGAGGTACGGGGATCGATACCCCGCATCTCCAGAGGAATTTTGGGTGGAAGATCGCAATTGACCCTGTGTGACGATTTAAGCTTATCCCCGGCTGCTGAAATTTCTGACTGTGATTCCAAAGAAAACATGAAGAGGGCCTGCCAATAACATGTCACAAAGTGATAGAGAGGAGAAGATGATGTATCACCAGAGGGCCTGCCAATAACATGCCACAAAGTGATAGAAGAGGGCCTGCCAATAACATGCCACAAAGTGATAGAGAGGAGAAGATGATGTATCACCAGAGGGCCTGCCAATAACATGCCACAAAGTGATAGAGAGGAGAAGAAGAGGGCCTGCCAATAACATGCCACAAAGTGATAGAGAGGAGAAGAAAAGGGCCTGCCAATAACATGCCACAAATTGATAGAGAGGAGAAGATGATGTATCACCAGAGGGGCTTGCCAATAACATGCCACAAAGTGATAGAGAGGAGAAGATGATGTGTCACCTTTCTTATTAATGATTCAATATTATATTTTTTTTTATGAATTATTATAATTATTATATATATTTATTTATATAAATTTTGAATTAAAAAATAAAATAGATTAAATTTTAATATATTTATTTAATAATTTGTATTTTTTTTGTTATTTATGGGACTCGTGTTCAAGCAAATATCTCATTTATTAAACTACGATTTAAGTTTATCCCCGGTTGCTGAAATTTCTGACTGTGATTCCAAAGAAAACATGAAGAGGGCCTGCCAATAACATGCCACAAAGTGATAGAGAGGAGAAGATGATGTATCACCTTTCTTATTAATGATTCAATATTATATTTAATAATCTGTATTTTTTTTGTTATTTATGGGACTCGTGTTCAAACAAATATCTCATTTACTAAACTATTTGTTATTTTGCTGCGTCCAAGTGTTTTTTTTGGTTGCACAATCCGTCATTAAAGACAATCTTAAGCCATCTACCCTCTTCCATTTGCTCAATTTTTTATAAATACCTTATGACTTGCATTATAGCAATTGCTTCAATAGGAGCAGCCCATGTTTCACTTAACAAGATAGCATAAGGAACTACATTTTCAATTTTGAATTTGTTTGTAATCAAATGCTTTTGAATTTTCTCAATTTGTTTCCACTGCATGTTGGATGCACTGCTAGCTCAAAGTTCTATGGTAATTTTTTCTAAATACCTTATGACTTGCATTATAGCAATTGCTTCAATAGGAGCAGCCCATGTTTCACTTAACAAGATAGCATTAGGAACTACACTTTCAATTTTGAATTTGTTTGTAATCAAACGCTTTTGAATTTTCTCAATTTGTCTCCACTGCAAGTTGGATGCACTGCTAGCTCAAAGTTCACAACCATAGAGAATCACCAGAATCACTAAAAGCCCAAAAAGAGTTTGAGTGGTTTTCCAGTCCCATAACTTTGTCTCTCTACACCTATTTTGAAAAGCATAAAATGTTTTCCAACCACCCAAAGTTCTTTTCTTTCTACAACCATCCCAGAATAGATTTTTGTTGAAATTAATTTCGAGATATTTGTAATTTGTAACTTCTTCCAGAATGTTTCCTTCAAAGTAGAACTTATGCTGGTTATGTTTTCTTTTTTTAGAGAAAACCACTACTTTCGTTTTGTTGATATTGACTTGCATTTCCACACCTCCACAAAAATGCTCAAGGGATAGTAAATGCTCTTGTAAACCAACAACTGATTTAGCAATTAGAATAAGGTTATTTGCATACAAAAGAAGCCTTATAACAAATTTTCCAAAATATATACCATCACCCCCTTGTGAATTTAACCACTCCTCAAGCTTGTCAATATATAAACCAAAAGGGTAGGAGAAAGTGGGCAACCTTGCTTGACCTCGATATCGCTTCTAAAATTTTCATAAATGCTTGTTGAAGTTCTAATTTTGACTTTCATCTCTTCACGTAGCCTATGCGCAACTGCTCTCAAATGTTTAGGAACCCTAAGTTCCTCTATTCTGTGCCAAATCTTATCCCTAAGAACCGTGTCAAACGCTTTTTCGAAATCAACAAAGCAACAAAAGGCTTCTTCCTTTCTCTCCCAAACTTTTTCAATGATGTACCTTAAAGTTAGACAATGATCAAATGTGGAATGTTTATGTCTAAAACATGCTTACCCTTTAGCACGCTTATCTCTTTCTTCTGACCACTTGCTAATTTTATTTTTCTAGCATTCTTTCAAATAACTTTGCAAACAAAGGGTTTATCATGATGGTCCTATAATTGGAGGGATTATTGACGTCACCATTCTTGAAAAGAGGTATTGCTAGACTAGTTGTCCAATCTATGGGGAGCCCCTATTGTATGATGTTGAAAATTTTTGTAATATGAGGTGCAAGAATCTTTGAGCCCCACTTTAAATATTCTGCTCGGAGTTCAGCTAAGTCTTTTGTTGTTCCAACACCCAACTTCTTGATACCCATCTCCACCTCTTGCACTGTGAAGAGTTCAGTATCAGTGTTGACCAAGGGGGGAGGGTCAACCTTCAGATCCTACTCATAGAATTGTCTTGCATAGTCAAACCATTTAGATGCTGTAAATTCATTTTCAGTTTGTATCTTTCTCGGTTGGATCTCCTTCCAAAATAATTTGGGATTAACTTTCCTAAGGAAGATTAGTTCTTCCCTCCTTGAAACCATGAAATCGGCCTTTTTCTTGCTTAATAACTGCTTGTAAGATTTGAGCTTTATGTTATCCTTGTTTGACTCTTTCCATGTTCTCTTTGCCTTCTTGCATTCCTCGTCAAACCAAGCATTAACAAAAAACCAATTTGTCTCAGACTTCTTAATTTTTGCTATTTTTCACTCTGCAAGTGCACATTAAATTAAATGTGCTAGTTCATGACTATGAAGATTGTGAATTGTGATTTTCTCCTTCTCGAAGAGCCTCTCTAGCGTCATTTTGAAGGTATTACAATTTTCTGGTGTCAAAAGATTTATGCCCTTTGGGAGATTTTGTTGGACATGTTGAATTTTTTACTATAATTATTTCTTTCTAGTCCAACAAAAACTTAAATAAATTGGCTTGTGATCTGGTTTTAAGTCTCAAAGCTGAACTCCAATCAAAACTTTCTCCATTTTCTCACACAAACCATGCGAGCAAATTCCATAATCTACCACACTTGCTCCATTGTAAGTATTGCAAGTGAAATTATCAGACTTTGTCCATCTATTCAAGCCATTACAAATGTTTAAATCAAAGGCCCCACTTAGAGTAAGCAAATTTTCACCAAAGAGATTGCAACCCTTGTCCTCTGAAATTCTTTCACACTGATAATTACTCTCTTATGTAAGCCAAATAGGGTTGCAGTCTTTTTTTACAACAAAAAATGCTAGCTTGCTCACATGTAGTCCTAGCATTGAAATCACCCACTATAAGGACTTCACCTAGCTGAGAATATGTTGCAATATATGCCTTCAAGGCTGCAAATGGATCTTTGTGGTCAAGCCCTCTACCTTTGTAGATTTTTGAAACTTGTGGCGCAAAATAACATGTTGCAATTCTGATGTGGTTTCCATTTTCTAATATTTTAAACCAAATGAATTGTTTATTTGAGTCTTATTTTTCTAACTGAATGAGACGACCTTCTTTCTCCTTCACTAAAACCATGATAGCCCGTGCCCTTTTCCATTCCCTTCTGCCTTGTTCCACACCACCATCTTCCAGTATCCTTCAAACAAAGGTTCCTTGCACCCTTCATGCTCATGTGTTTCTATGAGGCAAATTATGTCTTTATCTTCCGCAATAGGCCCTAACGTAGGTGCTCGTCTCCATGGGTAACCTTTGCAGGTCCAACAAACTAATCTTAAGGAAACCTAGGTATGATTTGATTGCTATTTATTTTGACATGCAAGACTCACATTTGAGTCTTTGTCCCTGCTTTCCCATACTGACTTTGCTTCCTGATTTCCTGTTGAAGAGTTTGTTGCCTCTTCTTTATTACCATCTTGTTGCCCTTTTCCATTCCCTACTACTTTGTTCCACACTTGCATCTTCTAGTATCCTTCAAACAAAGGTGTCATGCACCCTTCATGCTCATGTGTTTCTATGAGGCAAATTATGTCTCTATCTTCCGCAATAGGCCCTAACCCAGGTCCCCGTCTCCATGGGTAACCTCTGTAGTTCCAACAAACTAATCTTAAGAAAACCTAGGTATGACTTGATTGCTATTTATTTTGACATGCAAGACTCACATTTGAGCCTTTGTTCCTACTTTCCCATACTGACCTTGCTTCCTGATTTCTTGTTGAAGAGTTTGTTACTTCTTCTTTATTACCATCTTGTTGCTCTGTTTTGGAAGGAGGTCCAAATCAAGCTATCACAACTTTACCTTTATAAATCCACGCTCTCTTGCCTTCATCTCTTGTTGCCCTAACCTTTAACATTTCCTCCCTCCTTTCCTCTTGTTGTTTTACAATTAAATATTCTTCTAGGAAAATGCGAGAACCCCTCAAGAGATGCTTCTTGCTTAGAATGATATATTTATCACACAAGCTAGGCATGAGGACTTTTATGGGCCTGGCTCTCACCCCGTTAAACTTACCCACCCTCCATGCTTGGCATATTTGTCCTTGTCATAACAACTTGTCTTTCAAGAAGTCTCTTGCAAGGTCAAGAGTACATTCATTTTTCCCATAGTCTTTCACCCCTTTAATAATTATGTTTGTTGCTCTAGTTTGTCTTTCCTTGCCTTCTCTATCTTGCATGTTTTCAACTCGAATGTTTGTTTCTCTTTCCTTATTAACAGAATTGCTAATTACTTGAGCCCAAGTTTTGGAAACTTTGGTGGAATTTCTTTTCATTTCTTCTCTTGCTTTCTCTTCATGGTTGTCTATTTGGGCAATCGTTTTCCATTTATCCTGGGATGATTTCTCATTCACCACCTCTGTACTTTCCACTACATATTTCTTTATGTTTTTCACATCCGCCTTCATGCATTATCATTCTGTCTTCCCTATCATGAGTGCTTCCTGTAGCAATCCCACTTGTTCTTTCAAAATTGTATTGCTTTCTGCTAAAGCCTTGTTCTCAGTTGTTATTATATGAATTTTATGATCTCTTTCCTGCACTTTAGCTTCTAAAACCACCAACCTTTATTTTGCATTTAAAAATTCTTTCACTTAAAGATCAGATGCCCAAGTGAGGTGTGGATGTGGGACTATAGAAGGTAGAATCATCAATGACTTTTCCTTTGGACTTCTTGTTGCCACATGCTTGTAAAGGGGCCTTGTTTGAATGATTATTGCGAAGGGCTCGAGTACTTTCCCTTTGAGACCCTTTTTCGTTGTCTACTTCATTTTTAGACGGACTAGTCTTCGTTTTAAAATGCCCCAATATTGTTTGGCATTGACCCAAACCTGCTTCCCATCTTTGGCAGATGACGCAATTTTCACTTGTCCTAGATCATTTGTCTCCACAGTTTTTGAAATCTCTTGTCTTGTTGTCATGTTTGAATGCATTTTCCATCCAACCCGTTCCGAGAAAGATGTAGGTCCAACCTATTCCTCACTGTGTTCTTGTAGAAATCGGTCTCTGCCCTTCTCCTCATTGTTATGTCTGAACCCTGTTTCCCCTGTCTATTATTCGCTATCCCATGTCTGTTATGCTATCCGTTGTTGTTATCCGTTGTAGGACTGTCTGCGACTACACAACACCTTAATCCTAAGTACTCTTCCACAATGGGTTGTGAAGTGGCTGCCTCTCCCCGTCTCATAGATGTTTGAATCGTGATCATG
Organism: Pinus taeda; assembly: GCA_000404065.3. Taxonomy (NCBI): domain Eukaryota; kingdom Viridiplantae; phylum Streptophyta; class Pinopsida; order Pinales; family Pinaceae; genus Pinus; species Pinus taeda. Next base: position 13,854 of record APFE031258291.1, read on the forward strand.
AATTCGAGATTGAGCTCTACAAATGTTTCAAGCATGTCGGGGGGACGAAAATCGCCGATGGCTTCAAATTAAAAATACGTATCAACCATCGCTTCAGTTCTCAACCTGGGACCTTGAAGTCGGTGGGCTTTCCTTGGGCTCTGAAGCTCGTGTAGTCCCCTTTAAATGATTCTGTGAGGTTGTCTACTTTAGCAATCTACGAGATCCCTTTAATTGGTGGATAACACAGATTTGAGTTGAGAATAAGTTCATCGACGCCTCGCTTCAAGTGACAATTATGAGCTTCTATTGCAGCCTCGTAACCACCTCATGTTCGTGTTTATCGTTGCTCATGGTAATTGTGAGGGAAACATTTTGAAGCATGATCTGGCAACTGCTTCTCCGTGACATCTCGTAACAACTATGGGTGCCAATATTAGTTGTGTTCAGGATTTCCTTTCCAAACCTTGAATAAAGAAAACGACGCAGACCTTCATCAACACCAAACACAAAAGCTATGGTGACTTTTCAAGAAGTTTAAACCCCTAGAATTCGAAACCCGGAACCGATGACTTCGGTATACAAGGTTTTTGTGGCTGGCTTATTTTAAACATTTAAATAAATCATTTTTAATTTTTAGAATTTAATTTTATTAATTTATATTTTTTTAATATAAAAATATAAATTCAAGAAGATGGAGAAAAACTTTAAATAATGGAGTTGTTTTTAGTGTGACTTTTTGGACTTTCCATTACTAGAATCACACAAAAGAATTTGAGGTGAAATCTTGATTTGTGTTATTTAAACTGATTTTTTGACTATATATATATATGGGTTTAACACCCTGAAAAACCCCTAGGGCACTTTAATTGTGCATGGGTTAGCCATCAAGATCATGATTTCAATAAATTCCTAACAGATTTTAGAGAAATTAGACTGGAAAAACCATCGGAAAAGCTTCCAAAAAGTCTCACTAAAGACAACTCGTTAAATAATGTGTTAGATTATATTTGATTAATTTTCTCTGGATGAATAAATTTGGCATTAAAAGAATTATTAGCATATATAAATCTCTTCAACATACATATACATATAATCTTAATTTTTAAAAATGAGACTTTGTTATCTATGTATATAAATATCCGCCTAATCACTTAGGGTTAGGGTGGAGGAATTCTAACAGTTACTGAAGTCGAAGAGACTTTTTGGAAGATAAAAAAGGTTATTTATATTTACTATCTTGTAAATGAAATGGAATCACACTAGATTCTTCTTATTACTCGTATATGTGTTTAACACGGTATCAGAGATCGTGCCCTAGAAGTTTGAGTCATGCTTGTGTGGCCTTCTTCTTTGTCAGGCTTCTCAACTGCACCACACCATTTTCGCCCCACTCGGATCCGTTATCTGCCCATTAGAAACATTTCCCAACATTTCTCCCGTTCTAGCTATCATATATACCATTCACTTGCAGCAAGCAAATACGGATTTTCTACTGAGCCCTAACACTAGCCTATGAGTGAAATTCTCTCTTGTGCATGAATGTCAAATCTATGTTAGTGTTATGGCATTCCCCTACTACTCTCTGATAAATTCATTCTCAGTCTAGTCTTTATCTTGTGTTTCATTGTGTGCCTACTCTGATCTCATGTCCCTTCTTCTTCAACTCCAGTTTACTCTATCATCGAATCAACCTCTCTATTCTCAGTCTTGCCCCTGTCCCTCGAACCTCTCAACTAGATTTTCACTTATTTCTCTCCCCATAGTCACAAAATAGCAAAAAAAATGGGCCTATGCAAATAGGGGTTTTTGAAACTCTTTGGGTCGTACTCTATATTAACCAGGGACTCGAAGATGACAAGAAAATTGAAGCATGGTGATTTGAATCCATGATGTCGATGGGGGAGATGTTGGATCCTTGAGATTAGTTATTGCATTCACCAAGCTCTCTTTCTTCCTACTATTTTTCTTTTGGTGTTTGCAATTGGTGCCACTTACTATGTATTAAAGATTGACGATGTATATGGTAAATATTTAACGATGTATAACTATTGATTTTTGTGTGGAGAATTTCCCTAGTGTCACGCTCAAAGCTTCATGCACATCACTTTATTCATATGGCTAGAGACAAGGGAAGAGAAACACAAAGCCTGCATTCTCACTATGAAAAATGGCTACAAAGGGACGAAATGATCATTGTTGCTATGATATGATAGCGGAAATATATTTATATATATAAACTTGGGCAGTGCCTTCTAAACCTTGGCAATGAATTTGTCGTATTTCTGAACTTTGGCACGACTTGGGAAGAACAAGATGCTGAGTGTAAAAGTGGTGTGGCTTCCCATATATAGTTGTGAGTGCCCATATCTATGTACCTGTCTGTTCTAGAACCCCAACTTTGAAGGATATTCAATAGTAATTTGTGGCCTATGATGTGTAGAATTTCCTACAAATCTCTACAAATCTACCTATGAGATCTATGTAGAAAATTTGACTATAGATTAACTCGATAATGCAATATAGCAAAGCAAAATAATATAATCTACCTCTACTATCAAACTTGCGGAAGCTTAAAGATCGAGTTGAATCATAGCTGAACACATATAACCATAAGAAGAAGAATCAATACGCATGAAACACAGAAAATACTCGAGGAAAAGCCTCAGCTAAAAAAACCCTACTATCTGTATTATCATTCAAGGTGGAAATACATAGGAAATATACAAAGCCTTAGCTCTCACAGCTACCCAGCTCTCAGTACAATCCTCCTAGATGCTCACAGGCAAACAAAGCTTCTCACAAGCTTTCTCCTCTGCCCTCAGCTCCTATTTCCTTGAGCAGTTTCTCTTGGGTGATCCTCCTGTTACCAAGTGGAAGACTCTCAACCAAATGGAACATTGATTTCTCACATTGATCTCACACCCTGTCAGAACTGCGCAATCCTCAAGGAACCTTACCTTGACTGCATGGATGAGTTTCCTTTATAGGAAAACACATGCAACTGGTAATAACATGTCCTTGACTTTTAGCTCAACTGGGTCTTTCTCTGAATAAACATGCATGAGTTTTTGATGAGGGAATCTTCAATTATCTGGAGTACACTGGTTGAGTGCATGCATGCATCAACTGACTGATAACTCACAATTAGTTCCTCAAAGAGTTTGGAACTAATGTAACTGGACTTAACTCAGTAAACTGAGCTAACTAATTACAACTCAATTATAACTCAACCTTATCTCATTAATTAAGGGATAGTCTCCTTAATTTAAGGGATAATTGTTGCATGACTCCACAAAGACTTCTAACTTGAACTTCTCCAACGAATTGATCCATAATTAATTAATTATTTATTTTTCAAGCAACTAATAAGACTAAATTCGAATTTTAATTCAAGGAAAAATTAAAACTGGAATATTCTGGATTCTATTTTTATCATTTCTTGATGCTATTTTCAACACTCCCTCCCAACAAGAAAGGAATTCAACTCGATCCCGATACTGAACCTTTGGAATGTTATGCATGCAACACTACTCTCTAGTGTTGTTGCTCCAACAACACGAGAAACAAAAAAACATCCAACCTGAATCAGTATGATGCATCTATCATCAAAGTCCCTGACTGCTATTATCTCTGTCAACTAAAAACTTTGACTGCATCAATCCCACTGATTCCTCCTGCTACTATGTACTTTGGGCTCCCATAGCAAGGTATGGTCCATGAGATAAAACCTCTCAATGGACCCTGCCCAATTTCAGCCTTTTTGGGACTATCACTTCACATTGCCCCACCTCACACCTGGAGGTATGGGTGCATGTGATCCCTCTTCCCACTTGGATCGAAATTCCCCCCTAATGGAGGTATCTGCATGAATGGATCTCTTCACTCGGTCTCTTCTCTGCTTCTCCAACTGTGGCTCCTCCATAATCGTCTGAGACTTCTTTTGGGGCTGCATGTTGAGAGGTAATTTACTCTCCCTCTCAACCACCAAGTCTCTAACATTTGCCTTGCTCCTCGAGGCTTTGCATGCATCTTGAACCTCAAGAGCATAGATGTTCTTAACTCGTGAACCAATTTGTTTCACCTGTCCCGTGGTGATGTATCTAAGGAATGTCTTTCCTTTACTAAAGACAACATCGTAGCCTTTGTCCTCCAACATCGCGAACGATACCAAATTCTTCTTCAGTCCAGGCACATACTTCACATCTGTCAAGGTGGATATTGTGCTTGCTACGTGCTTACTCCCTAGTATTCTCTATTTATCGATCACCCCTTGGTATCAGAGCCACACCCCGTTCTTTGGACATGATTACATTCTATAGACAGAGTCTGAAGTCAGCCAAGTAGCCTTTGAAAAGCATATTGTTCTACAAGTGCTAAGTAAATAAAAGTTGTTTCAGTCAATCTTTGAAATAGATTGTAAGAGTTCAATATGGCCAATTTCTTAAAATCCTTTTCAAATATTGAAAGAAAATCTGTATCTGAAGTAGACAGTAGGTCTCTTCACTCTGACCATATAGAACACGAGAAGGTCGAAGATCCAGAAAGTTGGAACCCGCCTGTGTTAAGTTCTAAAGAAATTTACCCAGTTCCTTCTATGTTTACTTTGTCCAAAAAGAGTTTGTTAAAGGAAGTTGAACTTAAGATAAGAATATCAAGTCCGTTTGTACAAATTGTTGTTCTAAATTTGTTTTCCGAAGATGAAATCAGAAAATTTTGAAAATATGTGGCAGAAAAGAAATATTTCTATTTACATTTTGGAGGGATTAGAATTGGAATAGCTCCATTATACTGCCATGGTTTAAATACTCCTTGCATAGCAGAAGTTTTCGACACCAGACATAATATCTATGAGCATGCCCGCATAGGAACCATACTTGGAAATTTATCCTCGGGATGTCAATATGGCACTATCTTTCCAGATTATGCCATTAGTTTGTCTGATATTCATTTAAAAGATTGTTGGAAAGCTTTGATTGGAGTACAAGGTCTAGAGATGGTTCAGGACAGTGAATATTTATCTGTGATAGTCCAAACCTCTTTCCAATTGACCAACACTGTACACCCTAAATTGAGACAGCGAGTTTTAAGAGATTGTGTTGTTGTAGGAATAAGCAATGCACAAGTAGAAGGTGTTCACTATGACAAATAGGCTTTGCCTAATGACTGGTACATCCAATACAAGTCTTTGGCATCAACAGATAGTTCGAATAGTAATCTTACAAGAATGTCTGTATCAGATGGTCGTGTCAGAATCTTAGCAAATAGACCAAAAGTTCCCAGGCCTATAGTCATGCCAGAAAAACATGTGTTACCAGCAATTCAAGAAAATGAACAACCTCGTGTAAGTAGCAGAAGATTATCAGCATATTCCTATGCCAGAAGAAGCTAGTTCTTCTACAAGTACACTGCTGTATACAAATCAATTGTATATACCTGAAGAAAAACATTTCTTCGCTGTAAATAAGATGTTAAGAACATATGTCAAATCGACTACACTTGTAGAGGAATTCCAGTTTGAAAATCATAGATTTGTAAGAGGAGGAAAATGGTCGCCTAAAACAAAATTTAGTACTTCCTCTTCTAATACTAGACAGCCAGCAACAAGAGCTGATTGCGCTCCTTTGCTAGAACAAAATTCATAGAATCCTAATGACATGGATCAGGTATACCAGATAGGAAACTATCTAACCTCCTGGTGTGCACGTGCACATGCAGAAGATGTTCTAGATGACTTAGGTCAACAAGCTGATTTGATAAATGCTAATCTAAAATTGCTCTATGATGAGCAACAATCAAAAAAGCTAGAAAAGGAAGAAAGAAGAAGAAGGAAACAAAAGAAAAAGGCCAAGGAAATTCCTAAGTTTCACCTAGATATGAGCACACCCAATTATTGGGATCAGGAAGAAGAAGCAGCAATAACTACAACCAGTGCAGAAGAGTCTACTTCCAAACACATTGGAAAGATAACTAGTGAGAGAAAAACATACAAAACAGATAAACCTTTTGTTTCAAAAAAAGAAGTGATGACCCTTGAACAAGCTACATCTAAATTCCCTTCTTTTATCTTGCCATCCATAAATAATCAGAACAAAGCTCATATCCTGAAAGAAGTCAATAAGTATCCACGTGTTGAAGAAGATACGTATGCAGCCAATACCAGTGGCTATATCTTAGATCTGGATAATTCTTCGAACCCTGGAGAATCAATCTGGATTTGGGTAGGTGCTCTGTATCAGATGTAGGTCACAACAAAGTTGGATAATGTATCCATCATGGTCCTAGCAGAAAAACACATGACTGGTATAGTCTATGATTGGTGGATGGGACCATCAGAGAAAGAGAGAAGAGCCGTCATGGAAGCCGGACTGTCTACATCAGAATTATTGCTAAAGACACAGTTCATGCCAGAACCAATTGATGAGAAAAAGCATTTGATAACAGAGCTTAGTCGAATGGAATTAAAAGACCTGAAATACTTAGATCAATTCAGTAAAGATTTCATGGCTAAGGTTTTCAAAGCTAATCTCTCAAACGATGTGGCTCAAAAAATTTCTTTTTTGTCAAAATTACCAGGCAATCTAGGAGACCTCATTATGAAAGATCTAGATGTACAGAACAAAAGACTAGATCAAGTTTATTGGGTTGACCTTCTTTTTAGAATCACAGAAAAGGTTAAATACTTATGCTGGCAAAAGAAGGCGCATGACATCACACCCAGTTCAGATGTCTACAAAATTATGCTACCATGGACACCATTCCAAAAGAAGAAGAAAACAAAAAGGTATGGTAGATTCAAACCCAAGAGAGTCTCAAATCCGAGAAAGTCATTCCGTAAATATAAGTTTTTGAAGAAAAGGTCCAAACCAAGAAACAATTGTTGTTTCATTTTTAAAAAAGGACATTTTGCACGAAAGTGCCCGCAAAATTCATCCAGTAAACTTAAAGCCTGTATAGATATAGAAGAGTTTCAGGATGATTGGTCAATAGTATATTCAGACGATGATGTTTCAGATGTATATATTTTCACTGAAATATTAGATGCAGAAGATGAAGAGCGATGTGTTCAGAAGATGAATTTTATTACAAATTGTTCAAATGATGACTGTTTAGAGGAACTTCATTATAGTGAAGAATAAAGTGACACTGAAGTCACCAGCGAAACAACAGATGAGTCAGAAGATGAATCTGAAAGTTCACAGTCAAAATAGTTGGTACAACAAGGTAAGCAATCTTTGCTACCTCTTCCAGAAATAAATGCTTTCTGTCCATATCAGAAAAGAACTACAACCTCAACCAGTCTTCCAAAAGAGCTCCATGCTCCCTTTGAAAAGCAACCGTGCCCACTCCTGAAACACTATACCTTTCATTGTCATCCATCTCTATGCACATCTTGAGGTCTTTCTCCTCCAAGGTACTGAATAAACTTTTATCGTCGGTCATGTGGAATGAGGCTCCATTGTCAAGATACCAACCACAACCCATCATCGATGACACCATGCATGCGATGAGGGTAAAGTCCATTTCGAACTAAGAGGCTAATGCCTCACCTTCCGGTCCTTCTGAGGATCCCTTCTTGGACTTCTTTGATGGGCAATTAGTCGCATAATGTCCCATCTTGTGACAATTAAAGCATCTCACTTTAGATATGTCACCCTTCTTCCCACCATGAGAAGAATTCGATTTGGAATGGGAAACCTTCCCCTTTCCTTTCCTCGTCATTGATCAACCTTGAAGTATGATATGAATTCGATTTGCACCTACAACCCCGAACTCCAAAACTTCGAATTCTCTTCTTAGTATATTTTTTACAGCTCTGATAAACTTTGTTCTGATACCATGTAGAATTTCCTGCAAATTATTTACAAATCTACCTTTGAGATCTATGTATAAAATTTGACTGTATATTAACTCGATAATGCAATATACCAAAGAAAAATACTATAATCTACTTCTACTATCAAACTTGCGGAATCTTAAAAATCGAGTTGAATCAGCACTGAACACATATAACCATAAGAAGAAGAATCAATACACATGAAACACAGAAAATACTCAGGGGAAAGACTCAGCTAAAAAACCCCACTATATGTATTATCATTCAAGGTGGAAATACATAGGGATTTATACAAAGCCTTAGCTCTCACAGCTAGCCATCTCTCAATACAATCCTCCTAGATGCTCACAGACAAACAAAGCTTCTCATAAGCCTTCTCCTCTGCCCTCTAAGCTCTTATTTCCTTGCGCAATTTCTCCTGGGTGATCCTCCTGTTACCAAGTGGAAGACTGTCAACCAAGTGGAACACTGATCTCTCACAGTGATCTCACACCCTGTCAGAACTACGCAATCCTCAAGGAACCTTACCTTGACTGCATGGATGAGTTTCCTTTATAGGAAAACACATGCAACTAATAGTAACCTATCCTTGACTTTTAGCTCAACTAGGTCTTTCTCTGAATATACATGCATGAGATGAGGGAATCTTCAGTTATCTGGAGTACACTGGTTGAGTGCATGCATGCATCAACTCACTGATAACTCACAATTAGTTCCTCAAACAGTTTGGAACTAATTTAACTAGACTTAACTCAGTAAACTGAGCTAACTAATTACAACTCAATTATAACTCAACCTTATTTCCTTAATTAAGGGATAATCTTCTTAATTTAAGGGATAACTGTTGCATGACTTCACAAAGACTTCTAACTTGAATTCCTCCAACTAATTAATCCATAATGAATTAATTAATTATTTTTCAAGTCGCTGGTGAAACTAAATTCGAATTTTAATTCAAGGACAAAGTAAAATTGGAATATTCTAGATTCTAGTTTTATCATTTCTTATTGCTATTTTCAACATGATGTAGATTTGCTACCAAAATTCCAACCTAGTTAAGAAAGATTACATTGGTTTTCTAGTCTTGGAGAAACAAGTGTAAATTTTATTTTCAGTGATTCATGTCCAATTCTTTGTGCAAAGAGAAGTTAAACAATAATATAGCATGAATATAGTTCCTACTTACATGGAGTTGGTATACTGATTATGTGGAGGCTATAAGTAACTATGAGTAAAGGCAATTCAAGGGCATCATGTATGATAGATTGTAAAGAAATATCCTTGTCTTTTGTCCATATTTTGTAGTTTTTGTTCACCAAGCACTCCCTCAACGTGTCGAGGAATTCTACTTCCATCGCTTTGGTTGGATTCTAGTAATTGTCATTTTTTCATAGAGTGTTCTTGATTATAGTAATGATATTTGGTCACTAGTGCTCGTAATTTTGTGCTTCTTGATCAATTTTCCGACATGCGTAGTTGTTGCAAGTGAAAACAATGTTTGGGGGTGTTGAGCCACAACAATCTCACAATTTAGGAAAGCTAAGACCAATGTCCTGTCAATAGAGCAAGGTTGCTCAAATCACTCTTCAATACATATTCATCTACATCTTCACTATTTTGTGATTCATTTGTATGTACCTTGGATCACTGTTGTTACATTTAAAGGCTATAAAAGTTTCACTAGTTACAATGAAAACAACAGACCATGCCTAAAGTTCAACTGCATCAATGACTTTCTCAAGAGTTGATGATGTGATAACCACACTCATGTAGGTGATTGGAAGGAGAATGGTCATTGATATGTTAGTGCCATTTTGAAACAATTCTTTTGTCTTACTTACATTCATTATAGTTAGAATATTGTTCTTAATCATCAAAGCCAACAGATTCTTTGGAAGTATTCAATGCATGGACTCTTCTATCCTTCTTGATGTGTTAAGACCCTAAATTGGTAGCTCGTTTTCCTTCCCTCATTATTATGTGATTTATTAACTTTAATAGTTGATTGTTAAATAGTGGAGTTGCAAGAAATAATATGACGTTTAAATGGCTTGAATTAATAATGTATTAGTTATTGAATAATTTGATACATTCTATTCTTGAAAATATAGTGAAAATCAACAAGGTTTCTCTCAAAAATATTCACATTTGTTTACAAAATGCACATGAGAAAATTGAGTTTCTACAGTTCGAATCTCAACTCCAATGAGATGACCTACAACAAAGTAATCAACATTGTAAATCAACTCTTATTCAGAACAATTCCCTTTTTGAATTTGAGACAGCCTCCCATCAACAACCAACAATTGATGAGACTAACAAGGCCATTCCAGGAGAAGACTTACATGAATATGCAAAGGTTTCGCTTGCATTTTCCAAGCCCATCATCAAAACTTAGGAAGAAGTTATCAACAACAAGCACACAACTAGTCTCGGATATAAAAAGGATTTTTCCTTTCACATTCCAAACTACTCTAAACTCAACGAGTTTCACAATGTCGGGTTCCTTTAGGACAATTCATCTTCACATGCTCCACAACTTGCTCTTGTAACACCCTCCTCCCAAATCTACCCAAGTAGCCATGCCAACTGGGGTAAACATGCAACAAGAGGTTACTATGATTGGATTTGACCTCCTATGTGACCTTAAGAAAGTGGAATCGACAGAAACATAACACACACACATTCAACATCAGCGTCAAGACCATTAGAAACCAATCCAACTTCAAACCTCTTTCCCTTGGGTCCTACTGAACTTTTGGACATCTTCCGTCAGAGTCGCTCTCATGCTATAGGCACGAGAGCATCCAAAAACCCAAAGTCACTCTCACTGGCTTGCTTTCCATCGACCAGAGACTCATTTTTCCAATTCCATGCTAGTGTCCCTAGGATTTGAGCCACTTTTTTAGGCCCAGGGCCCAGGTTACTACCCAGAATGGAATGATAACTTAGGAGCAGTAAAAGAAAAGGGAAACAATGATGCAAAAGTATTAAGTTAAACAAGACCATAATCAGACCCCTACTAGCCATGATAGGAATTTCATCAAACATATCATCAACATGTAACCTACAGGTGTAAACAATAGAATTAAGTGTAGGGATATCATACTTATCTGAAAATCGCCAAGAGCCATCGTTTCCTCATGTCATTTGTTACATTACCATCTATTAGACCATAGATACATTGTCCATTCATTTACAAGTAAAAACATGTTGATATCCATACATAGTTGTTGTCATAAGACACACATATAACCAACATAATAAAAATAGAAATATTCATGAAAGTATAGCCATATAGACCACATATAACCCATCAAAATACTCATAAAATTCATGGATAATTAACCTTTCATTAATGATTCAAAAACCAAGCTCGAGATGGGACTTCCATGTTCTACCTGACCATAGAATGGTTGATCCAAATCTCTCTTCAACCATTCACCCCTGTGCCATATTCCAAGCATGAATGTGGGACTCAAACTAAAAGAACCAACCAGGTCATACCGAATTTAAACCACCCACCCTCATCAATAGAAACCAGGCTTTATCATAATCCATCTCGGATCACTAGGCCAACACAATGAACACATCATAATAGGATTTACCATGATCTCCATCCAATCACTAGGCCAAACAAGCACAGATGCCACCGGATTTCTCCACCTACACCATGAGGAATTTTCCTGTCTCCTAATCTCTCAGGCGTTATCGCAATCCAAACTTGGATCACTAGGCTCTAAACTGAGACCCACTCTCTAAGCTTTACCGCATATCCCAAACTGAGGATCACTAAGCCCAAAGGAGAGCAAACCACCACATGGCTTTACCGTATATCCTGCCATTCACCGGCAAGGGTTCCTAAGCCATACGAAGCAACACAAAATATGGCTTTACCACAACCCATAGTTTGGTCCAGGGGTTACTAGGCCATGTGTTCTATCATTTAAGAGATCCACCTCACTTAGCTTCGAATCCATCCTACAATCCAACTCAACTAAAACATGAGAACCCTATCACAATATAGTCATTCAAAAATGGAAAGGCTAGGCTGAAAACATTATTACACTTGGAAAAACCCATGCCACAAGAGCAGAAGAACCACATGCAATACCATGCATGCCAAATCTAGCAAGGAAAATACACATGAAAATTGATACATATAATGAATCCCATTGTAGCTGCTTAATCCTACCTTTACCTACTTGATCTTTTCTTCCTCTTGCCCTATTTTGCCTTTCTTGATCTAATGCCAAAATGCTCCAAGAAAACTCTAAGTGTCCAAGAGTGAGAGAAAGAATAATGAGAGAGATCCAAAACTCAACTGACAAAAGGTTATCAGCTGATCCTCGGAAGCCTTTTTATGAACAAGGCCTCTATTTTCTTCATTTTCCATTATTTTCCTTCAATTTCCTCCTCACATGCAACCTGTGACCTTTCACCTCCTTTTTCTCCTAATTTCCATTATTTTCATAAATAAATGTGCCAAAAATTCCATTTTTCCTTTCCAAATCCTTAGCCATGGCCTTTTCCAATTTTCTTAGCCATAAACAACCAAATGAACACCCCTTAGGATGTCTTTCCCAACATTCAGCTTGGAATGGTGTCCCATCAACCGTGGTTGTTATTTTTACTATTATTAACTTTCATTACATGGAATTTTCATCAGGGTTGTTACAAAACCCTCCCCCTTGGGGGACACCATCCTCGATGTTCAACCACACCTATACCTCAGCAAAACTGTTGAAAAGAAAACATACTTCCCATGGAGATTTATAACATAACTCGATGCATTATTTACATTGCTCACCCTGCTGAAAAGCAAACCAACATAACAAAATAACATGACACCCATACCTCTTATTGGAGCTTTATAACTTAGCTCATGGCGGTATTTACATCCATATACATATGTACATATAGCAACATCAGAAAAAACAAAATTGTTTTTCCTCAACCAGACAACAACGAAGGATACATAACCCGCATATGATTTTCCATCTCCCATGTAGCTTCATCGGGCCCAAAGTGCTTCCATTGCACTTTAACTTGCTCGATTTCTTGATTCCAGAGCATGAGCACTTTTTTCTGTAATATACACTAAGGGTTCGGTTGGAATCCTCCATTTAGTTCCACCTGCAATATAGATCAGTCAATCACATGATCAACATCTTTAACATACTTCTTAAGCAACGATACATGGAAAACATCATGGACTTTCAATGTTGGAGGCAGTGCAAGTCAATAGGCTACTGATCCAATCCTCTCAATGATACTGAAGTGTCCACAAAACCGTGGTGCCATCTTGGCACATGATCCAATCCGTAAGGAGCTCTTCTTCAGTTTGATGCACAAGTACACCTGTTCCCCAACCTGGAACTCCTTGAACAACATGTTCCTATCTGAATAGATTGTTTTCCTATCCTGTGCTTGCTTTAGATCATTCTTGATCAACTGCATTTCATGTTCCATGCCTGCGAGCATGTCTGGTTCAATCAATACCCTGTTAACTGAATCACTCAAACTAATGGGAGTGTTGCAACTCTGCCTATACAATGCCTCAAAAGGACTCATCCTCAATGGCTCATGATAACCATTGTTGTACGCAAACTCTACCAGTAGAAGATACTCTTCCCACTTCCGCTGTTGATGCATCACATACATCCTCAACATGTACTCCAATATCCTGTTGAGCCTCTCTGTCTGCCCATATGTTTGTGGATGATAAGCCATTTCGAAGGCCAACTTTGTTCCCAAACCTGCAAACAACTCCTTCCAAAACTTGGAAGTGAACTTTGCATCTCTGTTTGACACAATCATCTTCAGAACACCATGCAATCTAACCACATCTCGGATGAATACTTGTGCTACAACGCTATTTGAGAATGTAGACTTCACTATAATGAAGTGTGCAACCTTTGTCAACATGGCCACAACAACCATGATGGAATCATGTTGTCTCACTGTCTTCAGAAACCTTGTGATGAAATCCATGGAAATGACTTCCCATTTCCACTATGGAATCACAATCGATTGTAGGAGTCCACTTGGGTGTTTACACTCTACCTTCACTCACTGACAATCAAAACATCTAGCCGCATACTCTGCTACATCCCTCTTCAAATTGAACCAATAATCAAATTTATTCACTACAGTCAATGTCTTCTGATAACCTGGGTGACTTGAATAAGGCTTCTCATGAAACTCTCTCAATATCACCTTCTTGAGCTCATTGCTATCCGACACACATATTTTGCCTCATAACCTGACCAATCCATTTGTTGTAAGACGATAATCCATACTCTATGCACCTGTATCAGCAACCTGTGCACAATCTCGATATACCTGACATCTTGTTGACCTGCCTGAAATATCCTACCCTGCAATTATTTCCCGTAGGAGCTCATAGCTGCCAAGTGATTTACATGTACCCACCTACTGAGAGCATCTTCCACCATGTTCTCTTTACCTTTGATATAATTGATCTCGAAATCAAACTCACTAATCATGGCCAACTATCTAGCCTACCTGACATTCAAATTCAGCGGATCAAACAAAGAATTCAGCCCAATATGATCACTCATCAATACAAACCTCCCGCCAAAATGATAGTGCCTCCAAATCTTTAATGCATGTATAATCACTACTAACTCAAGGTCATGCGTCTAGTAGTTCTACTCATTCTCATTCATTTTTTGTGACTCATAGCATACCACCTGTCCATCCTGCATAAAAACTCCACCAATTCCTCTCTTGCAAGTATCTATACATACTACAAACTCTTTGTCTCGATCTACAATCTATAGCATTGGTGGATGTGTCAACAACTGCTTCAGCTGCTCAAAACTAGCCTCACTCTCCTTTTTCCATTCAAAATTCTTACCTTTCCTCTGCAATGACATAATAGGATCAAAAATATGTGAAAAGTTCTTAATGAACCTCCTATAATAGCCTACCAAACCCATAAAATATCTCACCTGATCCACATTCTTAGGAGCTACCCATTCCATGATGGCTCTTATCTTTTCTGGATCTAATGCAATTCCCTCCTTGGAGACAACATGCCCCAAGTGGTGTACCTCAGTATGAAAGAAACATCACTTGTTAAGCTTAGCATACAACTGATGCTCCCTCAATAACCACAACATTGTTATTAAATGTTTGGCATGCTCTTCGTCATTTTTAGAATATATGAGTATATTATCAATGAATGCAATAACAAAATTATCCAAATATCGCTGCAACACACTATTAATCAGACACATAAATGTAGTTGGAGCATTAGTTAAGCCAAATGGAACTACAACAAACTCATAATTCCCATACCTAGTCCTAAATGCAGTCTTGAAGATATCCTCTTCTTTGATGCATACTTGATGGTATCCTGGTCTCAATTCAATCTTGGAGAACACTACTGCTCCCTTTAGCTCATTAAACAAATCATCAATCCTTGACAAAGGATACATGTTCTTGATGGTCACTTTGTTCAATTGCCTGTAGTCAATGCACAATATAAGAGTACCATCTTTCTTCTTCACAAACAATACCAGTGCACCCCATGGTGATAAAATTGGCGTAATGTATCCCTTGTCCAACATTTCCTTCAACTGTAGCTTTAACTCAATCAACTCAGGTGTGCTCATCTTGTAAGGTTATTTTGATGTTGGAGTTGCCCCTGGCACTAACTCAATAGAAAGGTCTACCTCCCTCTGAGGTGTAAAATCTGAAATATCCTCAGGAAATACATCGTGAAACTGTTGTAGAACTAGGTACCTACTCAACACATTTGTATCCTCAAACTCCTTACCTTTTCACTATAAATGTGCACTGAAAATAACATGCAACCCTTTCTTGCGACTACATTTTGCTTGCATAGTTGTCACCATCCTAACTAATGTGGTTTTCTTCTTACCCTGCAAGACTCTTGGTTCCCCATTGTCATCAATACACTCAATGCTTTTTCATAACAGTCTACCTTGGTTTTATGAAGATACAACCAATTCATGCCCAACAACATATTGTATGATCCCAATGGTAGTACATTTAAATGTGTTGTTGTAGGCATACCATTTAAATAAAATGCACAAGCTCGTACCCAATGATGAATTCGCTTCTTTGTACTTGTATCCAACTGCACTAACCAAGACTCCACATTTAATTCCTTACTCAAACCACACTTATCCACCAAGTCAAGACTAACCTAGCTATAATTAGATCCAGGGTCAATCAAAATATAAATAACTTGATCACAAAGCTTATCTTCCATCTCAATGATAGATGTCTGATGCTCTACCTTCTTATTGTCCACTACTACATAGATACGAGGAACACTCTTACCAACATCCCCAACAATTTGTGCCTCATGCGCACTATATATCTAAGGCCTACCACCCTAATTCTAGGACAATCTCTCTTAAGGTGCTCCTTGCTGCATGTCCAACACTTCAATCAACCAGTACCAACACCTTTATCCTGCTACTATGACTCATGTCCTTGTCTAGGTGCATTAAACCTCTTTTGTGGTGCCACATTTTCTTTCTCATCTGCATTCGGAGGCCTTGTCCTCTTAGGCTTCCATTTACCTTTACCTTTGTCTTTTCCCTTCCATCCTTGCTGAGATTCATGCTTATGCTTTGATTGTTCATAGCAATGCTTCAGTTTCCCAATAACTTCCCTAAGTAATCGAGGCTCATTATACTCAGTCCAATCTCTAAATGCTAATAGAAAACCACTGACAAACCTTTGAACTTTATCCTTCTCGTCATTAAGATATGGTATATACCTCAATAGATCCAAAAACTTGGTCTTGTACTCTTCATCTATCACTGATCCCATCTTGAGCTCATAGAACTCTTTGGCTTTCCTGTCTGACAAGTATTTCTTCCTCAAAGGCCTCTTGAACTCATGCCAACTCAAATCTAACAAGTATTTCTTCTTGAAAGGCCTTTTGAACTCATGCCAACTCAAATCTAACAAGTATTTCTTACTGAAAATCCTCTTGAACTCATGCCAACTCAAATCATTCATCGTGATGACTCTAACCCGCTTCACATCTTCCCACCAAATTTTTTCTTTACCTTTCAAGCTGAAGATCACTACTATGGCCTTCATTTTATCTATGTAATTATGTAACTCAAAGAATTTGTTCATCCCAAGTATCCAAGTCTCTGCATCTTCCGGCTTCTTCATATCTCCATCAAAAGTAGTTGGTTTTTCTTTATTAAACTCATCTGGAAAGTATCCCCTATCATTCCTCCTGTAAGGATGATAGTGATGACGATCATGATGTCTATTAGAACTAGAACTAGAATAGAACCTGTATCCATCACCTCTCCTATCTGGAGTATCCAACAACCCGCCATCTCTTACCATATCAGATCTATCTGACCTGTGTATACCAGGAGAGATATTACCATATGCCTCATTAGTTCTATCCTCTTCCATGGTTGATCCGAAGTGGCCCATGTCACTGCAATTCTAACAAAATATGAAGAAGTATAGCATTAACCTCTGATTGTTTCTCTTGTGCCTGTATGATCCTGTCATTTCCAGCCTTACAACTACTTATTTCTTCCTTCAGGCTTCCCAATGTGTTTCCCAAATCAGAAGAGTGCCCCACACCATGTTTCTCATCTGATTCATAGGAAGAGTCTTTGTAGTCTACCATCTTTCTAGCCATTTGATCTTTCCTGCAAAGCATATTATGTATGCTAAACCAAATCACAATAAATCAACTTACCTTAGCATAGATCAGGGATGATACCTTGTCTACAAGATCAAAAAATCAGCATGATACATGTATAACATAAACATAACATTATATAGACATACACAAATAAATGCATCAACACATAAACAAAGTTCTAGTTAGGATCTAGTTATCAATGCAAGGCCATATCAACATTGCATGCTATGACCTCATGCATGGTAACTACAACTATTACTCCATTGTACACATTGCCACATGAAACCATCCATCATGCATAACCAATGCCTAATCAACTACACATATGCATAACACAGATAGTCGAGAATAAGCGTTCAATTCTTGTAACCAAACCTACAAGACTAATACATGTAATCAAACATACAAGAAGGTAATCAATAGACATATAATAACATGTAAACGACATATAACAATATGTAACCACTCGTACACTAATGGCGATGCATTCCACAAAATCAACATCAAATTTCACATGACGACATCACTACAACCATGATCAAGATTATGCAAATGCAACAAGCACATTGAATGAAAATCTAAGAGACACACATGCAACTGACATGCATGCATGACCAAAATATAGCCCATCCAATCTGAGGGGTGAACCATACTTTGATACCACTCTGTAACACCCTCCTCCCACATCTACCCAAGTAACCATGCCAACCGAGGTAAACATGCGACAGAAGGCTACTATGATTGGATTTGACCTCCTATGTGACCTTAAGGAAGTGGAATCGATGGAAGCATAAAACACAGACATTCAACATCAGCTTTAGGACCCTAAAAAACCAATCCAACACTCCAGACAGCTTGCCCTTGGGTCCTACTAAACTCTTGGACATCTTCAGCCATAGTCACTCTCATGCTATAAGCATGAGAGCGTCCAGAACCCAGAGTTTCTCTCACAAGATTGTCTGCTAGCGACCAAATACTCATTTTTCCAATTTTGTGCAAGCGTCTTGTCATGCGGAAAGAGTTATTTTTGCGGACAAAACTAACCTCCCTAGGAGTCTAAGACTCTCTAGTGACAAACAAGACAATTAAGAGCAATCCTTCTCTAAACATACATTATTCTATGAGAAACCAAGTGTTTTTCGATCCTACCTCAAGTCCAACGCTTGTTGCAGCAATCCAGCCTCGTCGATCCAGATGAGCTCCTCCTTCACTTTGAAACCTGCATACACTAACAATCAAACGATTACATAACACCTGAATATTCCATAAAACAAAGCATATTCAACATATAGACCAAGGAGTATATGAAACAATTCATTAACAACAAATCATTGAGAAGAATGGACTTATTTGTATTAAGGAAACAAAAAAGAAACCATTACAACCTGAGCCTTGGTGTTGTGCAAGTTCCTCCCAGGGTCCAGCAAGAGTTTTCCTCTACTTTGACAAGCTCACCCACTTCCAAATGAAACAAGAAAGGATGGTAATCTCTCCTCACAAGCTTACAATGAAAGTCCTAATTCCAGCAGCATCTACCCTTTGGAATGTTCAGCTTTCAACCTCCCCTCCCTTGGCCCAATGCCTGTATTTATAGTGTTCTAGAGGAAGTTATTCAGTTCCAACATCAATGGGATACTCCCTCTTTTGGATGGGGTAGCTCCTCTCTTGATGGGATAAGTTCCTCTATCATAGGGATGCATGAACCATCTGGAGGCGCTCAATACACGTCAAACACTCTTCTAGAAGGCTCTAGAAGTGACCACAAGTAACTTTTTAAAGATGAAACTCGCGCCTTTTGACCTTTACAGGAGTACGCACCCAACCTTTCTTGACTTACAGAGCGTACAAGTATGCAGGTATAATGAGCTTGGGATGCGTACACGCAGGCAAGGTAGAGAGAACCTACGTACCTAGAGATAAACATGATTTTTAATGACTTCTCTCTTTCTTAAAGTTTGACATGGAGAGCAGAGGTATAAGGCTTGACAAGGAGGATAGTATGACTGTTGATGGAGCCATAATAACTGCAGATAGTCATGGTGACAAATTTAGTGTAACAGATTGCCCCCTAAAGTGCGAAGCCTGTAATAGATAAGGGTTTTATATCATCTAGGAAGAGTGAAGTACTTTATCATTTCAAGGATTATCTCGTGGAGAGC
>APFE031258292.1:0-26432 GCA_000404065.3 Pinus taeda
CCGTACCAATGGTAACTAGAGAATTAAAGGCATTGATATTAGGATTAGGTGGAGGACACATGGAGTTAGTCCCTTTAGAACGTTGAACCATTAATTGGGTAGCTAGGTTTTAGTCAGTAGTAGGTTGTCACTTTAGTCCCTTATAATACATTATACTTGCGTAATAGTTCCTACCATTCATGGTTTTCCTAGAGTAACACTTTCTTATTGTTTTAGTTCCTATGCTACAACACTTTATAGGCTTTGGAATCTTCCTATATACTTTCCATGAAATGAAGTTGAGCCTCATTCTTCTTTCTCTTCATCTACCTTCGAGAAATATCATAAGGATGATATACCAATTATTTATGTTGCTTAATGGTTGCATAAGTTTATCACTGACAATGTCAAAATTCCTACTACTATGTTATTTTTTGTTCTCAATTTTCTTACCACCATAGTAGTCACATTTGACCTCTTTCTATTTGCATCACTTTTTCCTTCACTTTTGAACTTTAATATTCATGGAGATATATCTACAATGAGTAGATTTACCTTTCCATCCTATTTTCTTCACTTTTCTTAGGGAGGTTCTACCCACTTGGAACTATATGATTATCCATTTATATCACTTATCCCTTTGGAATGAAAGCTTGTTTTGTTTCCTATTCATGATCATTAAAAAATTAAAGGTGATGCTCACACTTCTCCATTTATTATGTTTATAAATCGATTAGAAAGATACTAAGGAAGAGAGTGAAGGCTGGGAAGGAGAAGAGAGAGTGTGTGAGAATTAGAGAGGAAGAAGAATTCCATTAAGAATAACCATTCTATGAAATGAGTCCAATTTTGGCACCTCTCCTCATCAAGCTTCACTCTCTTCCTATTTCCTTCTTATAAGAATTATTTTTTATGGAGTCAAATTTAACCAAGGTTTCCTCTGTCAATCACATATCTATCAAGATCCCTTATACATAAAATTATTAATTTATGACTTATACATATGAAATTAGACTATTACCCCCCAATATTAATATCAAAGGTGTTATGTGTTATTTCATGATATCACATGTTTCCCTTTTATCGATGTCACCAAGACATTCCTATGACATTCCTAATATGTTTAAGGGAAGTGTAGGCCTAACTTTTCCATTATCCATCCCTATATCACTGTACTTAATGGATATATCTCTTAAAACATTCATCACTTACTAGATGTTTCATTTTATTGATAGGGGATACATCAAGGCCCTACTTTGAGGCATTTCCTTCTATTGACATAAACTCATTATCTAGGAAGTGCATCTAGAAATTAGCTAGTACCTTCATTATTGGTAGGTTTCCTCATGAATTGAAGTGAATTTACCTCATTTGCCCATAATCATTCAAATATGTAGGTTTTCAACATCAAATACTTTGTTCACACTAATTAGATTGTACTAGGTATATTTGAGTACATTTTCATCATTGGTGGTTCATTTTGCATTTGTTAATAGTATGCCTCAATGATAGGTAATCAAATGATTTCTACCCTACTAAAAATTAGATCATTTATTCACATGACTTAGAATCATACCATTGAGGTTGAATGAATACCTTTGGTTTTGGGGATTACTTTACAAACATGATACTCCTCCCAAGCTGCAATGGAGTATTTCACTAAGTTATGTACTTTGAAGACTACATTAACACTCTCATTGGTGTTAGATATATTACTAATATGACATAGGTCCACATTATGTTTTCTCCTGGCTATGACCTCTTTTATGACATGGATCCATTGTGTACTTTTTCATGGCCATGGTATTACATATTATTACATGGATTTGCAATGCATCATATTGGTTGTCATGATTTATTCTCTCTTGTAATGAGCATGGGTATCCCTACCTTAAGGATGATTTATAGTTTTAATTGGTTGATAGTTGGTTACATGTGCACCTCATTCCTTGATTGAAGAGCTCTTTTGTTATGTCACTCCAGTCACCATGAATTTGCATGTTGTATTTCATCCATTAGTTCCTCTTTTGGCCTCATACATGAAAGGGCATGTATTTTACTTGCATTTTCCACCGTAATCATTACAAGAAATTTATTATACGTTATGAGAATGAAATTACATAATTGAGTAATTCCTCATAACTATTTCACAAATAAATAACTATTTTGTCACAATTTCATAATTGAGGAGAAAGTTCATAATGAGTTGGGAAAAATCTCATAATTGAGCATGGAACCTTATATCTTGGCAACAAGCTCATAGTTAATCATGGAGTTTGTGCATGACTTGTATCCACATAAATCACATGCCATAAAGCTAAATATGAATTGTGATTACTTGGTTCACATGTCATCAAGCCCATATCCAAGCTCTTGTCCACTCCTATAAGAGGAGACCAACTTTGTGGATAAAAAAAACTAGAATTTAAGAATGGAAATGATGGTGGAATACAATTAGAGGAAGGTGTATTAAGGAGCGAATAAGAGTTTTCACGCACTTAACTTGATATATTGTATTTGTATTCTTCATATCAATATATATTATCATGATTTCTTCCCTAAGTTCTATTGTTCAATGCATGAATGTACTTGGATCTAGATTAATCTTAAGTGATCTAGTTTAGATCTAGTAAATCTCTAATAAACATTTTATAGGAAAATACATATAGGTTTCTTCTTGTCTTATGTGTGCAAAATACAAGTTCTTGGTGCAGAGGAAAGATCTCTAGGAGCTAGAGCAAGATATTCTATAGTAGCACCAATTGGGGTCACCTACGAATTTTAAGGATAAGGTACATCATTTCTTCCCTCTTCTCTTTCCGTATATATCAAATAATAATAAAGACTAGATCTAGGAGGAATTGTGAATGACCTATTACCATTCTATCACATATCTTAGGCCATTAGAGGAAATTTCAGCCTAAAAGTGACCTCCTAAGGAAAAATAATAAAATAATAGTTAAAATAAAAAATAATAGTTATGAATTTTGGAGGGAAAAGAAGAAAAATACTTTTTTAGTTGTATCTTTTGTTTATCTCCTGATAGGTTTACTCAAATTTCAAATGTAGACACCCGTTAGATATGCATACATTCATATCCAATGGTCTTCTCAAAGTGGTGAATAATGGTTACTTGCTGGATGTGAATTTAGTACCACATCCAACGGTGTTACATTTGAAATTTAAGTAAACCTATAAGGAGATAAGAAAAAAATACAATTAAAAAAATAGTTTTTTAATTTTCCCTCCAAAATATTTACACGTACCTCTTTTTAAATTTAAAGGATTTTGATTGGTTTATATATTATGTACATGAAAAATTCATGGGCACATTTAGGCTGAAATTTCCTTTAATGAGATTTGTGGAGAAATCCACTTGTCTACAAGGGAATTTTTCTCACAACAATTGTAGAAGATGTTATCTGGCCCTACTTTATTGGCATAATATTGGCACAATTTACCTCTCATGAGTAGTGCATTAGCTACCTTTTGATGTACTATGTATAATGTAGGTTCAAATATGTTCCATATCATTTGATTAATGATGTTCTATTTAGAAAAAGAACTACATGATGGGCTAGTTGGTAGATACTTCCTAGGATAACCACTTTAACCAAGGTAGACATAGAATATTATAACATTAGGTTGCAAGGCTAGGTAATGCTTTCCTAGTCATATGATAGAGTGGTGAACCATCTTGATTCCCAGGTTACCATTATGTGAGATTAGGATACCTTGGGTGCATGATACAAATGTGTGGACCCAAGGGGACTAATTTTTCCATAATTAGTTAATGATTAGGTGCAGATTGGCTCTAATTTGGGTGTGGAGTGGATTGAAAGGAACTTCAAAAGAAGATAGAGGCAAGACATGTCTACCATATATAAAGAGGACACGTCAAGTGTACAATCATTCATTAACAATATAATCAAGGGTGGACAAGGGGTTATGCAATTATGCAATATTTTGGCTAGGCATAATAAAATCCTTGGATGTTGGTTGAGTGAATTGTTGAAGAGACAAAATCATTAAGAGATAGGTCTATGAATTCTTCAAGAGTTGGATTGGAATGTGTTGTAGGAAATCATGCCTTGAATACTTGTATTTTGTAAAATAATATTAGGTAATTGGTTACATCCCCTTATTTTATATTTGTAACATTCTTCATATAAATAAAGTTAAGATAATTGCCCTAGGTATCACCCATATATTGTCTTATAGACTTACTTATATGGATGTTATATTTTCAATGTAATGTGTTTTTGGCCACTGTGTTTTGAAGTATTGACTAAGTACTTTTGGTTGTCCTTATAAGGCCACAACTTGGGAATGTTCCTATTGTGAGGAAGAACTTGGTTTTGTAAACTTAATTGCCAAAACTAACTTACTATTATAATTTAAGACATAATATAGGTAGACTTCAATTGAAGCAGGAAAGCTTGGTTGTAATAGGCCAAAAAGATTTGTCAAACCCTTGAGATGAAGGGCAAGGCGATGCTCATAGATTACACTTGCTTTAACATTTTTTACATTGTTTAAAATTTAAATCAAACCCAAAATGTTAATTAAAAAATGATGTTAAAATTCAACTTAACTACAATGCCATTCAATATTATAATAATTCAATCGCTAAAATAAGATGGTAATAAATTCAAATCCATGCAAGGATAATATTCATAAATAAATGAATAAACGATATGAAAGTTAAAATAATAAGAAAAGTATTAATAAAATAATTTTATCAATCAATAATTATAAATAATCATTATACAATATTTTTTAATTAAATTTATATTAAGTCTTATATTATTATATATATTATTTATATTTTTTGTCTGTTTCTTACAAAAATTTCATCTCAAAACCCTCTAAACTAGTTTAATCATATATTCTAAGAAGGTTTCATCCGAAGGAATAAAAGACCCTATTCCAACATGGATGCTAGAATCAACTAGCCTCGAAAAATATTCAAACATGGGGATTTCAATAACATAAACTTACTCCAAATGGATATCCCTTCCTTCTCCCCTTCATCTCTTATTTATATGGCAGAGTAATAGTTTGAATTTTTTTATTTTTTGAAGAGAGACTACGTGATTGCCACAATTATGTCATCACCCTAAACATTAAAATTTATTATATAAATATATATATTAAATTTTTATATATATTTTCCTAAGAATAGGTAGAACACATCCTAAATATAATTTTATAATATATTTTCCTAAAGAATTAGGTGGAACACAACTCCAAGCCGATTTAGCGTGATCATCCTCGAGCAATTAAATGTTGATCATCTTCATGATTTGTGAATAAAACATAACGACGAAAATTAAAAAGATATTTTTTAAATTTTTAAAACATAAAAGAATGGGATTGGTGTCAAACAGTTTTGATAAATGACAAGTTAAATCGAATATAATGTCCCTACTTAGTTATATTGGTTAGTATTTCATATTTATTGTATTATTTTATTAATTTATTAATGAATTTATGTTATGTTGAGGATACATCTACCATCAAATATATTGGAGATGTCATATACCATTAACTACAACAATAATTTAAAAAAAATCGGTTATAATTAAAAAATAATAATAATAATAATAACCATATGGAAATGTGAATATATATCGAATAAACGAAATATCACTGGATTTTATATTAGAAGAATCTTCATTATTTTTTTTTATATAAAAGTAAATTGGATAATGTGGGAGAGTGAAATGAGTTCATGAAATATAAAAGTGTTAAATATATATTCATACATATTCACACATATACACATTTAAATTTAAATATTCAAACACTTCTATCTATTTATATATAAGTTTATGAAATAGAAAACACATATTCAAACACTTCTATTTATATATATATGAGTTTATAAAATAAAATTATATACTATATTATAATATATATATATATATATTAATATTATCTTTTACATTGGAATTTTCAAACAACTTCCATACCATATATATCATTACACATTATTTCTATGTTTTCTCTTTGTGTTATTTCAATTTTTGGCAAAAAGGGTTTGGATGACCATTGTCTTCCGGTGGTACTTATATTTACATGTGTTCATTATTTTGGTATTTCTTTGGAGTTTATGCATTCTGGAGCAAGGGATATTCAAATATTAAGAAATTAATTATGCAAGAATATCAATATATATTGTTCTTATTTTTTTTACTGTAAACAATTAATCAGATGAAAAATTGGAATAGCTTATACTTTTATGAGAAATCCATTTACAATTCAATGTTGTAGGGGTTATAATGTTCAATGAATTGTTCACCAAACCACCTGAACTAAGATCTCTAACTTTTTGTGTTTAAAAGTAAAAGACATCATAATTTTAAGAAAAAAAACATGGTAGTGGGATTTGATCTACTTATACATTTAATATTTAAGAGCAAGTAATTAATAAACATTAAAAACTTATTATTTATTAATAAATATATAATTAAAAGATAAAAAATAACAAATAAATATATAATATAAATAATAGTTATAAATAAACCATTATATATTAGAAAATAAGATTATAAAAATTTATAAATATGGAAAGAGTTTTAATAAATTAAAATTAAAAATGTGTTTATATGTGGAGAGATGTAAATGTATTAAATATAAATATATTATGATAAAAATTATGAAGTCAAGGAATGAAATTTGTCCAGATACAAACTTTTTTTTTAATAGAAAAGAGATTTGCATTTTTAAATTTTATGGGCGAAGGCTTAGTAAACAGAGAGTTAAGATGTATCTACTATGGTTTAATACATAGCTATAATTAAGAAAAAAAAAAATATTCAACATTCAAAAAGTAGATAGAGAATAAGATGTATCTACTCTAGTTTAATACATAATTGTAATTTAAGAAAAAAAAGTAATTATTTAATATTGAACAATATTAAACAAGCTTAGATTCATCTTAACGTAGATCAAGTGCATACATTTTGAAAAATTTTAAACTCCACCAAAAGCTACCTATACA
The DNA here is from genome assembly GCA_000404065.3 of Pinus taeda. Taxonomy (NCBI): domain Eukaryota; kingdom Viridiplantae; phylum Streptophyta; class Pinopsida; order Pinales; family Pinaceae; genus Pinus; species Pinus taeda. The sequence goes on from APFE031258292.1 coordinate 6,986, forward strand.
CCAGCTAATCATTACAGATTTCAAAAATATTTTGAAAATTAATGTCACTCATCAAATTTTTAAATTTTCCTAAAATTTGCAACTATTTAACATCACTTTATATAAATCCAGAATTATATTGATAACTTACTATTGATAACTTACTTAAAAAAACTAATAAATAACCATATATCATAGGAAAAAGTAATAAATAACCCTATATCATAGGAAAAAGTAGTAAATTGCCATATATCAACTCTATATCGGATGACATCAGGATAGGCAATGGTTTTATTAATGAAAACTTTGATCTAGAGAAATTGGGTATTTTCTTTCAAATCCACCCTAAATTAAATGAAAAGTATAATCATATATAAATATTATCAGAAACGTAAAAAAGCTCCATGCATAATGAACAAAATTGCGGCATCCACCACAGCTATCCAACAGTGAAAAGCTTGACAAAATTGCCGGCCATCCCACAGAGCTACCGTAAGAAAGCGAATATAAAAGCACATAAGTTGAACCATGGTCCTGCATTGAATACCACGTCGAGGAATGAGGTCAAATTTGCAACATAAGTGGCCGTTAAATGGAGAACCGCTCCGAGCGAACCGCATTATCTATATATAATATATATATTTCACATTATTTTCCATGTTTTTCTTTGTGTTATCAAATTTTTTTTTTTTCAATTGAAAATGGTTAATGACCATGTCTTCCAGATACTTATTTTACATGCACGATATTCATTATTTTGGTATTTCTTTGGAGTTTATGCATTCTGGAGCAAGGGATATTCAAATATTAAGAAATTAATTATGCAAGAATATCAATATATATTGTTCTTATTTTTTTTACTGTAAACAATTAATCAGATGAAAAATTGGAATAGCTTATACTTTTATGAGAAATCCATTTACAATTCAATGTTGTAGGGGTTATAATGTTCAATGAATTGTTCACCAAACCACCTGAGCTAAGATCTCTAACTTTTTGTGTTTAAAAGTAAAAGACATCATAATTTTAAGAAAAAAAACATGGTGGTGGGATTTGATCTATTTATACATTTAATATTTAAGAGCATGTAATTAATAAACATTTAAAAAAAACTTTATAAATTTAATTAATTAAATATATGTTAAAAAATAAAATTTACTAAATATAGAAGATAAGAAATAGATTAGATATAATATTAATAGTTATTATAAATTAATATCAATGAACATATAAATTAAAATAATAATTTCATATTAATAACCATTCTTATATATATATTTTATTCGAAAAATAAATATAAAATGTATAAAATAGGAAAAGAAGTTTAATAAAATTAAAAATAAAATGTGTTTATATGTGAGAGATTGTAATAATATAAATATAAATAATATATATGAATAATAATTATAAGTTCCGAAACGAGTGAAATTTGTCCAGATACAAACATTTTTGAATAGAAAAGAGATTTGCATTTTTAAATTTTATGGGTGAAGGCTTTGTAAACAGAGAGTTAAGATGTATCTACTATGGTTTAATACATAGCTATAATTTAAGAAAAAAAAGTAATTATTCAACATTCAAAAAGTAGATAGAGAGTAAGATGTATCTACTCTGGTTTAATACATAATTGTAATTTAAGAAAAAAAAAGTAACTATTCAATATTGAACAATATTAAACCGGCTTAGATTCATCTTAACATATATCAAATGTATACATTTTGAAAAATTTAAAACTCCACCAAAAACTACCCCTATACCAGCAAATCATTACAGATTTCAAAAATATTTTGGAAATTAATGTCACTCATCAAATTTTTAAATTTTCCTAAAATTTGCAACTATTTAACATCACTTTATATAAATCCAGAGTTATATTGATAACAGAATTATATTGATAACTTACTAGAAAAAAACTAATAAATAATCATATATCATAGGAAAAAGTAGTAAATAACCCTATATCATAGGAAAAAGTAGTAAATTGCCATATATCAACTCTATATCTGATGACATCAGGATAGGCAATGGTTTTATTAATGAAAACTTTGGTCTAGAGAAATTGGGTATTTTCTTTCAAATCCACCCTAAATTAAATGAAAAGTATAATCATATATAAATATTATATCAGACTACGTAAAAAAGCTCCATGCATAATGACAAAATTGCCGGCCATCCACCACAGCTACCAACAGTGAAAAAGCTTGACAAAATTGCCGGCCATCCAGCAGAGCTACCGTAAGAAAGCGAATAATAAAGCAAATAAGTTGAACATGGTCCTGCATTGAATACCACAGCGAGGAATGAGTCAAATTTGCAACATAGTGCCATTAAATGGAGAACCGTCCAGCGAACCGCATTTTGCTAGCCCTTGGAATATAAACGGTGGAAAAAATTATGGGTCAGCCCTAGTGAAAAAATTAAAATACACATGGACGACAAAGTTTTGGTCCATTAAGATCGGAATCTATTCAAAATTACTGGAGCATCGTTTCACCATATACATGATTGTAAGATTTTGATTCCGTTTCAAATTTCTGCTGAATTCTTATTTAATTTATCACCATTTCTCCACATAATTGACTCTTTTTCTTCTGCAAAATAGTAAAAAGACTATTGTTAAAATTCCAATGGCTCTGAACAATGTTAGTTTTCCGTAATGTGAAGGCAAATATTATCCACGCTGCTACTCTTCAGTATTCAATGCGGTATGACAGTAACAATCCGAACACTATACATATCATGCATGTGCATGCATATTCACATCCATGTATATCCACACTCGGCATTTAATATTGTGAGATATTCTTCATCTATGTATTTTGTATTAAGATGTTAAATTTATAGAATATTTTAGAATCGGACTAGCCCAAATAAAGATAAAGATAATTGTATAAGATCAAGAGTTATATTTATTATTTAAGAGGAAAAAAACCAGTACATAGACCTATATCAATTATATATATGATGACATTTCAATAGGTAACGGCTTTATTAGCTAAGACTTTGGTCCCCAAAGGTTAGGGTTGTTTTGGGTTTAAGTTGTTTATAGATAAAAAAATGTTATCATATGTAAATATTGTATCAACCTTAAAAAAAACACTATACATAGTGATAAAATTGCTATGGGAAATGGTAAAGTGTAACCTTGTTATTCACCAGAATAGTAAGAAAGTAAGTAATAAAGCAACTAAGTTAAACATTGCTTTGCATTGAATACTACAACCACTTAGTAAAGAGGAATGAGTCAAATTTGCAATAGAAGCATCACTTGATGGAAAGGCAGAGAGGAGAAACACAAATTAACACAAAATTCAAACACAAAAAAATAACATTAGTTCACACTCTTCTATTGATCACAAAAACTTGATTTGACTTGCAATGAACCTTGTGAAGGGTATTTAAATTTTTTCAACTAGCGATTCGCCCAAAATAAATTAATATGCACACACACACACTAAATTTGGACTTCTCCAAATATAGAATGAACTCATACTCTAACTTTGGACTTCAGTTAACTTTTCTATTCGTGCATCGCTCCACCTGGATCTTGTTAGGTCTTCATGTGGGAGTAATTTCTATTTCCAACACTCCCCCTTAATTACAACCATATGACTCAAAATAACTCAAATATGACTCAACATGACTCAACTATGCCTACTAGGCCGACAATAAAAATTAACTCAATCATCAAAAAACATGTATGTTGGTCTAAGTCTCATCTAGGCTTACAATGACTCAAAACTTTTACATTTTTGCAATTTATTTTTCGTTTCTTCCAAATTCTATATTCTCGAAATTGCTTTATTATTTATTGTGCGTTCTTGTTGTAGGCTCCATATTTCTTCACTTGTTGTTGTAATCTTTCTTTGACTTGTCTAGAATTTGTGCTAAAAAACAATCTGGTCTTGTCTTCTATAACTTCCTCTTCAACAATTCTTTCACTCATGGATTTCAGCTACAACTCTTCATCTTCTAGTTGTGTTCTTTGATCTACTTCTTGTGCTTCATATTCCTAACTTTTTTCTGCCATATTTCTTGATAGCATAATCTTATCTCTTCTTGACTCCATTGCAGAAAAATGGTTTTAATGCATTATTCCTTGTTTTCATAAACTTCCATGTCCTTCTCTTCACTTTCATCATCAGGGACTTCTATTTTTTTTGTCTATAGTCTGCACACTCAAGATCATCCTTAGGCTTACATGTATGTTGATTTTTCTCATTCACCACTTCTTTTAATTTTTTTATTCTGGCTGCTACTTTAAGACTCTCACCAGTTTTTTGAATTGGCTTTTGAATCCATTCTTCAATGAGCTTCAAATTTGCATAAAACCTTATTAACAACTTTGTTTTCAACTTTTTTTCCCAATCTATTTTGAACACCTGCATATTCAAAAGTATTGTTAAAATATTTTGGTCATGTTCTTCCATGAGAGTTTCCTTCTCAACCTCTTCTTTCTCTGCCTTCTTTTCCACTGTATGGAGGTTGTCTTCCACTGTTATGTAGTCAGTGGATATTCTTATAAAAAACTCTTCAATCACTTTATCCTTTTCTTGATCATCGATTTCTGCTAGATCACATACTTTTTCATGAGCAGTTCCAACCTTTGCTTGATATCTTATTGCTACAGTGGCAATGTCAACCTTCAATTCTTCATTAAACATGGCACTTTCCACATTGTCATGATCAATCCATGTTTCAAAAAGGAAACCACACATATCATCGACATAATGTTCATCCACCCTATGGTGGGATATTCGAGCATGTTCATCCACCCTATGGTGGGATATTGGAAAATGCATGTGCTCGTTAACAATTTTAGCTTCACCAAATTCATCAGTTATGGATGGATTCTCCAATGCACATCTCACTTTGCATTCATCATCCACATGTGCTTCATCACAATGGGATTCACATCATCTGCATCATCCACGTTATAGTGGAGTCCTTGAGAATTTATATGCTCTTGCTCTGCTTCACACATAGAGGCTTAAACTTCTCTCTCTGAAATTTTTGTTGCATCTTCTTCATCCATATGCACGCCTGCATAATGGGCTTCACTTGTATAGTCTTTATGAACAACATCCACTGACTATGACACATCTCGCTATTCTATGTCACTCCCCCTTCACCAAATTCTTCTTCCAGGATCTTCCACGCTTCTTTGGAAGATGTAAATTTTGCTACAATGCACAAAATTTTCTCATCTAATGCATGTTTTATAAAATCTATTACTAGAGCATCACATGCTTCATCATATGGGTTATTAAACTGGTACTCATTTAACTCTTTAGCTCGAAGACAAGTTTACATCTTTACAAATCAAAAATCAAAATTCTTACCAGAAAATTTAGGAGGTGGTAGCAAATTCAGGCTACATCAATCATCCTTGATTTCTCTTCCATCTTCCACTAGACTTTTTAGTTCCTTAGCTACGACCTGAATCTCTCTAATCCTGCCAATGATGTTTGCTCCTATCGTTAATTTTCTTTTGTCTTATGATTGTTTTCCTTGTTGCATGAGACTTTCTTCCATATCACCCCTCAAAGAGCTTAAAAAAAAATAATGTCACCGTTGTGCTTTCGCTTTCCAAATTAATTGCGAGCTTTCAACTAGACTCATGGCGTTGTCTCACTCAAGATGACTTTTTTAAACCTTCGTTAGATTTTTTTGACTACTCTCATCTTTGGCTAACAACACATAGGGTTGCAATGCTTTGTCTATTCATAAAATTTCGACAAGCTAAGGCTTACCACTCAATGACAACGATGAAACTTTCGACCCTTTTATAACTTGGGGGCTCCACAGGTTGTGGCTACATAATTTATGGCCTTTTAAATCTTCTAGCTCTGATATCAATTTGAAGAGAGGAGAAACACAAAATAACACAAAATTCAGACACACAGAAAACACAAGATGCGGCTTTTCTGTTGATCACACAAAAGAACACAAAATTCAAACACACAAAGACAACACAAGATGCGACTCTTCTATTAATCACACAAACTTGATTTGAGTTATAATGAACCCAATGAAAAGTATTTAAACTTTTCAAGTAACGATTCGCCCAAAATAATTTAACATACATACACACTAAATTTAAACTTCTCCAAATATAAATTAAACTCAAGCTAACTCACACTTAACTTAATTAACTCATACTTTAAATCATACTCTAAATCTAAACTGCACTTAACTCAAATTATATTTTCACACATCTTTTCACCCTATTTCCAACCCACAAAACTTGACCCTATTTCCAACACCACTAAATGCAAACCCTTCCCAGAAACATTATTTTGTCCTAGTTCTTTGAATTTGAAATATAAATGGTGACAAATTTTATGCCTCAGCCTTCGTGAAACAATTAAAATATACATGCACGACACAGGTTTGGTCCATCAAGATCGGAATCTATTCAAAATTACAGGAGCATCATTTCACCATACACTTGATCGTAATATCAAAGTCAAAATCTGATTCGATTTCAAATTTCTGCTAAATTCTTATTTAATTTATCAGGTTTTTTCCACGTAATTGACTTTTTTTGTCCGCAAAAGAGTAAAAGACTGTATTTTTTAAATTCCAATAGCGCTAAACAATGTTAGTTATCCATAACGTGAAGGCCAACATTATCCACGCTGCTACTCGGTATTCAATGCGGTATGACAGTAACAATCTCACCACTATACATATCATTCACACACTCGGCATGTAATACTATTGAGATTTTTGTTATTCGAAATGAATGTATATATGTATTTTTTTGTTGGTTAAGTTCCGGGAGTTTTGAGTTGAGATGATTGTATATATGTATTTTTTTGTTTGTTAAATTTTGGGAGTTTTGAGATGATTGTAGGTTTAAATTTTGGTTTGAGAAATTACTAAATAAGGGTATTTAATTTGTCAAAATTATTTACTGTCTTATGCCATGCCAATTTTTAATATGGTTGGATTGTTTACTTTCACATCAAAAAGTGCATTTAACCTGTCAAAATCACCCTATCATAGGCCCCTCCTCCCACGGCATGGCCACCATCACCCTATCATAGGCCCCTCCTCCCACGGCATGGCCACCATCCGTGGCCAAGAATGAGGCTAATACTCCAACTCTTTATAGGTCTCACATCATTAAGTGTCTTAATAATATACCCTATTACTATCTATTCTGCACCCCCACACAAACTAATGCATATATATTTTCATCCATCAGTGTAAAAATGTTGAGTTTAAGTTGGATTTCCCGAATATTTCCGAATCAAAATAACCTAACTAAAAATAAAAATAACTCTATCAAGATATTTGTATTCACATTCTTATTATTCATTCATATTATTGACTTCATGTCCTGAAATTGACAATCAAGATAAGGATGCTGTATACAGGAGGCTCGTATTCACGTTCATATCATTGACCTCATTTTTGTCAGATTGAATATCGTCGTATCGAAACATGACATTTTATATTATTCGAAGTATCACATTCTCAAAATTACTGAACTGACCCTTCCTTTGACCTTTTCATTCTCTGCGATTCCTCGGAAAGCAACAACATTCCGAGGCAAACGCAAGCTCACCAAACTTGAAATATGATCTCTCAAGCGATTTCGTTTCCACATGGATTCTCATGTGGAGGTCCTTCTCACTGGGCTTTGACTCTCAACGCACAACTATTGTTATGAATTACAGATTAGTAGAACAATATTTATCGATGTTACATGCGTTGAAAATGGAGAATAGGTGTAAAACCCTAATGAGTCTCTACCTACTTTGTAGGGATTCTTGGTAATCGATTTTTGATCCCTGTATCAATTTTTTTATGTTAATATTTTCAGATTTAACTAACACTTCACATCTTCACCGCTAAACTAAATCCTTTTGGTTCCTTCTCGAAGCCTAAGTGTTGGCATTGTGCATTATTTGTGATATTGCAGAGAGTTATTAGAATTTGAATAAAGATAGTCCACTAGCTCGGGGATAAATTAATTTTGGATGCATTGAGATGCTTGTGGGGATCAATTAATTTTGGATGTGTTGGGATGCTTTTTTGTGAATATATATTTAGAAGGACTTATAATGGCACATGTTTATGGTATATTAAGGTTGATAATTTAGTAACAATATTTTTTTTATATTTTAATTAAAGATAAAAGATGTTCAGAGTGATTTTATTTTTGTGTTTTCATTTATTGATTTTGAAAGTTTCATTATAGATGAGGATAAGAGATTGATATAGACATAAATATGGTGAATAATAATAAGTATATGTAGATTAAGATGATCATGACATTTTTGTGTTTAAACTAGTTCCTTTGGTACTTGCAAGCTTTACATAAATCTAATTTGATGAACTAGCTTCACCATCTTACAACTACTAAAATCTTGCATACAATTCCTCCTTCCCTGTAGTGGATATGAGGTGAGAACTATTGGTTTGAAATGAGAGTGGCTAGTTGAAAAAGGGTGAGAGACACTTGAACCTTTTAGTGAGTCAACTAAGTAAAGTGGTCTCATTTAATGAGTTAATAAGCATAGAATCTATTATGGATTTGATTACTCACTAAATAGTCTTTAGATTAGAAGCACATGCAACTTTAGTCTTTCCCTAGTATATAGGAAAATAGCCCTTTTGTAGTCATGGGTTTTAGTATGGACATTTTATTGGAAATTGAAAGCATACGTATGGGAGCCATGCACACCGATTAATCTTTCCTCCTTAAAGTGAAATGCTATCAATTATATTAACGACAAGAAAATCTCTATATGTTATGGATGACACTCCTTCCATTGATGGAATTAAGCAAGTGAGTGGGATATATCTAAAACAAAATGGGAACCATTGATTAAGAGGTTATATACAGAATTCTTTATCGTATTAAGACCTAAAAAGGAAAGTAAACATGGATTCTCTAAAAAAGTATTATGCCTAAACAAAAATCATATAAGATTTTACATATTTATTCATTTATATTTTTGAATGCAATCCCTTCCCTATCATTGTGCATGAACAAGTCAATTATCCATATAAAGCAGCATAAGTAGCTTCAATATCAACATAACATCAGGTTCCAATATAAATTAAATATATATATAGACATATATATATATAAACCCAAAAGTAATAGAAATACAATATATATATTTTATAATTAAGTAGTAGAACCATAGAGGTGTCTTTGCATGTTCTATATCCAAATGTGCCATGATCAATTTCTTAAGATTTCTTTTTGTGTCTCCACTCTAGTGTTCTTTGCTTGTACTTTATCTCTAAGAACCAATTAAATGTTCATCTATGATAATTTATTGTTTTAATTAATTGGAACTCTCACATTTGGTAGTTTGAAGAAAACCACAAACCTATTCATTGTAACTTAAACTTAATGTGTTTATAATTAAATTAAATATAATGTAATATATGTAATGTAACCCTCCATGTAACTATAAATTTGCTACATGTCACACCATCTCCAATTTCAAATAACTTTAATGTAATGATTCTTAAAAACATGTGGTGATAATTATAAAAGACATATGATTTTATAGTTATGAAAATATATTTCATTATCTTCTTTTGATAATATAAATTTAGGTTAAAAAAGATTAGAATTTATAAACTTTATCAAATACAATTAAATTTAAATCAATTTTTGAATTTTGCAAAATATCAAATAGATTTTATTTAATTATTTATAATAAATTTAAAAATTATTAAATATCAAATTATGTTTTTCATTCATTTTATTAGGAAACTAAACAAATAATTCCTTAAAATATAAAAATTAAAAGTTAAATATTACTAAATTACAATTCGATAAAAATATATATTTGAAAAATTGATAAAAATATATATTTGAAATTTGGTAATAATAGTTTTGATTTTTTAACACCGCTATTTTTCTATATAAATTTCATTGTTACAACTTTTTTTTTACACTTTTGTACTAGTACCTTTACCTCAATAATTCTTCCCAAAATTATGAAATTCTGATTTGGTTTAAGGACTTTCTTAAAATTGCGGTGATAAATTTTTAAACTTTTTTATCCCATTCAGGACATCAAATGTGTTTCGCTTATGAAACCGAATGTGTAACACCTTCGGTGTTGTGAGACAGTTGGGCGCCGGGCGACCGGGTGCACACACACGAGTGAGTGTTGTGTGATGCGATGAAGGGCATGCACGACCGCGCGAAGGTGGAGCGACGAGTTAGCACACACGGAGATGCGACGAAAGCAAGAGTTGTGTGTGATGATATGGAAAACGATGGAGACTTATACCCAACGAAGCATGGAGGAGTTAGATGGAGGCCGACTCATGTTGGAGGGCTGGCCAACATGTGCAAGTGCGTTGTGAAGGGTGTGTAAACCATGTTTAGGTCGTCGGCCGGGTGAGCCACCACCCACGTTACAACGCATATATATTGGAGCATTGGAGGATCATTTCACCAACGAATTCGACAAGCCTCTTCGCATAGAGCTCAAGGAAAAGACAAGTGCGCAAAAATAGAAGGTTAATGCGCATAACTCATGCGCACTTCTTGTGGAGGTCGCTCACTTGGTGGATGTACTTGGAGTTAGACGAAGGTTGGGCAAGGTGTGCCCAGGAGGTGTTCGAAGTGCAGTTTTGTGTGAGACTTGAGGAGGGAGTCTTGATGACTCAGGTGAGCACCCTCCCACCGTGCAAGGTGTGCACAAGGATTGTAAAAGGCTGTTTTTCCTTTATTGTAAAAGTGGCTAAATATAGACTTGGATTTTGCCAAGAATACTTGTGAAGCTTGTATTATTGAAGAAAGACTGATTAATATATATTGTTGGGCAGACTCATTGTTCAGGGAGTTTCCCCTCCCTTTATACGGTGCAATTGTTGTTCTCTTTTATAATTGTTGATGATAATGAATGAGTATGGGTGTTCATTTGTATAAAGGTTATGCATAATAATACTTGGTTGAGAATCACAAACTAAGTAGAAGAAAGTGAATTGGGCTAGTCCATGTGCACAAGTATCATTAAAAAGAAAGTGTTTGGTGGTGCCGCACCTCGTCGGCACGGTTGAAAGACTAGCGTAGGCTTGGGGGTGTGACAGGTGGTATCAGAGTTTGGTTTGGTCAGGGTTGAGTAGGGTTGCTTGTGAAGAAGTATGATGACAGGTACTTGTAGGTGAAGGAAGTGGTTTCACACTTAAGTGAAACAAGGACTAGTTCATTATGCAGGGGTCGGGGAGAAGACTGAAAGGCAAGATGGTGGATGAACCTACGATAGGTGAGTCTAGCCATGGTCTAGGTGAAGTCTTGCGGTATGAAGTGTTGGAACAAGTGGGTCGATGGAGTTCTAACTAGGTTGCGTTGAAGGCTGAGAACATGAAGGTTCGGGAAAGTTGTTCAGAACTAAGGAAGGAACTTGAAGAACTCAAGAGCCAATGCGGAAGTACAACAGATGTTGAACTCAAGGGACTTGATGAGGAGATCCAACGAAGTGGTCTTGGTCTTCAAGAGCTCTTTGATGAAAGAGCCCGTTTAAGGAAGAAAAGTGCCATGGTGGAAGCCGAAATCAAGCAGATTGAGGAAGAGATAAAGAGGAAGCTTCTTGGTAAGAAGGTTGTTGTGATTGAGGAAGAAGAACTCGACTACATTGACAGGCTGGGGACTTACTACCGTGACAATCCAGAGGATGTGCGGAAGCTTAGTTCCATGAGAGTAGTCAATGGACACTTGGTTGGTGCACTTAAGCAGAGGTCGATGGAGGACAAGCTTGAGGGAGGTCAAGCTAGACCAGGATCGGGTTGTATAGATGAGCCAAGCAAGGAAGTGAAGTACCTTAAGAAGGAAGTCAAGTTGGAGCATGGACCAATTGACTCTTCTGAGGCCGAATTCTTGAAGAAGGTTGCTGATATAAGACATAAGACAAAGCGGACAGAAGGAGGTGATGCCTTGAAGCTAAGTTTTGTGCAAGTGACCATGAAGGGCAAGAGATTTGCAGCTTTGGTTGATACGGGGGCTACTCATAGCTTCTTGAGTAGGAAGGCAACAAAGTCTTTTGGGAAGAAAGCAAAGATGGAGAGGGAATTGAGTGCTTTCAAAGCAGTCAACTCTACCATGAAAGTTGTTATTGGTGTGATGAAGGACACTCAGATGAGAGTGGGATCGTGGTTTGGAAAGTTGGACTTGAGGGTTGTAGACATGGATGATCATTCTATGGTGTTGGGGCAAGATTTCATGAAGCTTGCACAAGCCATACCGATGGTGGACCGAGACATTCTCTTGATCACAGCTGAGGGAAGAACCATGATGGTGCCGATGAATAGAAGGAGTTTCTTGGGGTATAGACCGAGGATGAATTCTATGACTTTGTATCCCAAAGATCTGAATGTGAAGCATGAGGATGTGGAGCAAAGAGAACTTGGGAGTATGACTCAAACAACGAAGGAAGGGAAGTTGATTGACTTCGTTGCAAGAGTGAGGAAGAATGAAGTAAGTGAGAAGGCAGTTTCACGAACCTTGAGACACTTGATAGAGACATCTTCTACTGATGATCTTCACAATGGAGTTGCGAAAGAAGGGAGTCCAAGTACTACTTCAGAGGCAGTGGTTGATGAGGATTATGAGGGTAGAGATCCTGCTGGCATAGTGGACTTTTGCAGGTATGCTATGGGCATATATGACTTTCAGTTGACGAAGGACAAGCTCAAGGAGCTTGGATGTACATGTGAGGAGATTGAGGCTGTGCATAGATACTTGAAGACACAACATCAATCTGACACATGGGTGGATGAGAGTCAGGGAGGAAACTTCCTGGCCCTCCTTTCTCTATAGACAACCTTGGAGATAGGTTGGTGTGGAGGCCTTGGTAGGGAGGAACCACATCAACTTTACAAGGGGCCTTGGAAGGAGGCTTCTTTATGACAGATTGCATACTTGGGTGCACATGGCCAGATGTTGGGATGGAGTCTACATGGGTTGTACATCATGGACGACTAGTGTCATGGACATCATGTTGGAGGTATGGAGCACGACAGTTGTGCAGGGACATTATGTGGGAGCATGAGTAGATGTGTCACTCATGGAAATTCTATGGGGGTATGCCGAAGCAAAGGATGTTGTGCAGATGTTGTTATGACCTGGAGATGTATGAGCTAATGGAGAGGTTGTACACACTTGTGCAACAAGACGATGGCTTGATCATGTTGTAGAGGGGATGGAGTTTCCATGGACCTGAGCATGGGTTTTCGATAGATTCTTGATGAGTTCGAGATGTAGCAGAAGTCAGGGAAAGACTGATGGTGACATAAGGATGTGCATTCTTGTGGTTTGGGCGTATGGTTGGATTAGCTACCCAACTAGTTCGAGTCATGAGGGGTACCAATGTGCAGAGGTGTGTAGCTATGGGTCTATACTTGGTGATGAGCATGCAAAGGTGTGTTCATATCAGACTGAACCGGGAGAAGGAAACTACATGAGGAGCTCACAGGGACGAGAGAGGTGTTCACATGAAACACTTGATAGATTGACGGGGCAAGATGTTGGCACATAGTGGAGTTGTGTTAGCACTTGTTGGTGTATCATGGCAGTTATGCACATGGTGATGATGACATGATGGAGTTTAACACATTGTTCCAGTGGACATGTAGCTTGAGTTGGAGGGACCAACCTTCCATGGGAGAGAGCAGCATGGGGAGATTATGACAGGGTGATCGATGATCATGGACATCTGATATATGACATACCGATGGGATGTATACATTGGTATGGTTATCTTGGTGACAGATGGTTGCTGAGGTGAGACATGGTGGAGATGGAGTCCTACATATGTTGGACGGATGTTTGCCATATGTGGAGTAGTTGACATCATGGACATTGATGATCTTGGAGGTTGTTGTCGAGGACAACAACAACTTCAGGTGGAGGAGGATGTAACGCCTTCGGTGTTGTGTGACAGTTGGGTGCCGGGCGACCAGGTGCGTGCACACGGGCGGGTGTTGTGCGATGCGATGAATTGCGTGCATGACCGCGCGCGGGTGGAGCGACGAGTTAGCACACATGGAGATGCGACAAAAACAAGATTTGTGTGCGACGATATGGAAAAAGATGGAGACTTATACCCAACGAAGTGTGGAGGAGTTATACGGAGGCCGACTGGTGTTGGAGGGCTGGCTGACATGTACAAGGGTGTTTTGAAGGGTGTGTAAACCATGTTTAGGGGTCGGCTGGGTGAGCCACCACCCATGTTACAACGCATATATATTGGAGCATTGGAGGATCATTTCACCAACGAATTCGACAAGCCTCTTCGCATAGAGCTCAAGGAAAAGACAAGTGCACAGAAATAGAAGGTTAATGCACATAACTCATGCGCACTTCTTGTGGAGGTCGCTCACTTGGTGGATGTACTTGGAGTTAGACGAAGGTTGGGCAAGGTGTGCCCAGGAGTTGTTCGAAGTGCAGTTTTGTGTGAGACTTGAGGAGGGAGTCTTGGTGACTCAGGTGAGCACCCTCCCACCGTGTAAGGTGTGCACAAGGATTGTAAAAGGTTGTTTTGCCTCTATTGTAAAAGTGGCTAAGTATAGACTTGGATTTTTCCAAGAATACTTGTGAAGCTTGTATTATTGAAAAAGACTGATTAATATATATTGTTGGGCAGACTCATTGTTCAGGGAGTTGCCCTCCCTTTACACGGTGCAAGTGTTGTTCTCTTTTATAATTGCTGATGATAATGAATGAGTATGGGTGTTCATTTGTATAAAGGTTATGCATAATAATACTTGGTTGAGAATCACAAACTAAGTAGGAGAAAGTGAATTAGGCGTAGTCCATGTGCACAAGTATTGTTAAAAAGAAAGTGTTCGGTGGTGCCGCACCTCGTCAGCACGGTTGAAAGACCACCGTAGGTGTTGGCGGGCGTGACAAGTGGTATCAGAGCTAGTCTAAAGACTTGGAGGAGTCTCGCAGGACTGGGTTGAGTAGGGTTGCTCGTGACAAAGTGACTGTGGTGACAAGTTCTTGCAGGGGAAAGAAGTTGATGAAACACTTCCCGATAAGTGTTGCATCAAGGACTTGGGTTGCAGGTGAAGCTGGTGCATGGTCGAGATTAGGTTGCAAAGAAGGAGAAGGCTATTAGCAATGGTTGAATCTCAAGTTGGGTCTAGTTGTGATGCCAAGGATACTACCCTTGGGCTTATTCAGAAAGTGTTGGAGAGGATAGAGGACTTGGAAGCTCACTGGAATAAGAAGATTGACTTGGTCGTGAAAGAGCAAGAGGCAACTTTGAAGATGAAGGATGAGCTTTATGAACTCCGAACTCAACACGAGTACACTGATCTTATGTGTACACAACTTGAATTAAGGGTCAAGGGGGTTGAAGAAGCAAGGGACCAGGGTCTTGCCAGGATCAAGGACTTGGAGAAATCTCTTGATCAAGCCAAGGATGAGGTCGCGATGTTGAAGAAGGCCGTGAGGCATGGCTCAGGTGGAGGAGTGCCTCATGTGAAAGTCAAGGAACCAGAATCGTTCGATGGTACAAGGAGTGCAAAGACGCTTGGCAAATTTTTGTTGGACATGGAGCAATACTTTGAACGGTTGGGTCTATCTGATGATGAGACAAAGGTCAAGGTTGCTGCTCAGTTTCTAACAAAGGATGCTAAGATGTGGTGGCGAAGGAGGATGGACCAGATTGCTAGTGGCAGTGCTAGTGACATCACTTCGTGGGATGAGATGAAAGGAGCTTTGCAGGCCCATTTTAGTCCTCAGGATGAAACATGGGAAGCAAGGATGAAGATTAAATTCATAAAGCAGACAAGGAACCTTCAGACATATTAGCGGGAGTTTGCAAGTGCAGTCTTAGAACTTCCTGACATGGCGGAGAGAGACAAGGTGTTCAATTTCATTATTGGGTTGAAGCCTTGGGCATGCAATGAGGTGAAGAGACAAAGGATTAGAACACTCGAAGAAGCTTTTTCTGCTGTGGACAGGTTGGTGGAGCATTATGATGAGACTTCTGATGATAGGAAGAAGAAGTCCGATAAGCCGAAAGATAAGAAGAAAGATGCTGCTTCGTAATCGGATGATAGTTCGAAGACGAAGAAAGTCTTGAAGTGTTGGATATGTGCTGGACCACATACGGTGAAGAATTTCCCTTCTAAACCGAAAGTGGCTGCTATAGCACAATCTAATGCGAAAGAGGAAGGTGCCTCTGTGGGGATGATGCAGATACTTGGTGTTGCTGCTGCTACTGAGGTGATCTCTCAGAAGGATCCTGAGAGGAATAAGTTGGAGTATGTTCGGATGAAGGTTGGAGGTGCTGATATACTCACTATGGTGGATAGTGGGGCTTCTCACAACTTCATGGGTGAAGATACTGCGAGAAGGATTGGGCTGAAATATGTACCTATAAAGGCACATATGAAGACAGTGAATTCTCCTCCGGATGAAGTTCTTGGTGTAGTTGAATAGGTGGACACAACACTTGGTGAATGGACCGGGAAGGTGGACTTCACTATAGTGCGGATTGATGACTATGAGGCTGTGCTGGGGATGGAATTTATGAAACAATATGATGCTATGGTTGTTCCACATTTGAAGAAGCTATACATTTACGATGGAAGGGAAGATGTACCCATTGGTGTGCCTACCTTTGGAGTAACAAGGCCTAATTGTAAATTGGTAGTGATGCAAATGGAGGATGAGAAGAGATTGGGTGACATGAGTAAGCGGTTGCCCATGGTTGAGACAAAGCTTACCAAGCAGTCATTGATCATCAAGACACTTTCAGATAGTATCTTGGATTCGTCAAGAAGGCTAGAAGTGGTTGAGGATGATGTTGATGATGAGGAGGTATATGTGAGGTCGGATGTTTGAGGGGAGGACCGGGTCACTTATCTACAAAGGATGGAGATTGAGGATCCTGATAGATGGATTGAGATGATTAGTGAGGGTGAGCCTTCCGGCTCTAACCCCTCTACATCTTCTTAGAAGGACAAGAAGATGGGGCTCATTGTTAGCTACTCATGGCAGTGAGTCCCTTAAGCAGTTTGAGTAGGTATGATGGTGCAGGGATGGGTTGGCATCAAGCATCATGACATGTTGCAGAAGAGATTAGGGCTACTTCGTGGACCTGAGCATGGTTTATTCTTGATGAGTTCAGGATGTGGCAGATGTTTTGAGAAATGACTAGTGGTGATATGAGTTTGTTCACTCTCATGGCTTGAGCGTGATGGTTGGATTAGCTACCCAACTAGTTCAAACATGGGGTCCGGAAGTGCACAGGGGCATGTTGACATTATGTTGGAGTATCATGGCAGCGGGACACATGAGACACATGAGGCTATTGACATTGGGCAGTCGAGGAGAGCAGTTCACATGGACGAGGAGAGAGGTGTTCACATGAGACACTTGACAAATTGGTGGGACGAGATGTTGGCACATGGTGGAGTTGTGTTAGCACTTTTTGATGGCAGTTATGCACATGGTGTTGATGACATGATGGAGTTTGGCACATTGTTGCAGTGGACATGTAGCTTGAGTTGGAGGGACCAGCCTTCCATGGTGGAGAGCAGCATGGGGAGATTGTGGCACAGTGGTCGATGATCATGGACATCTAATATATGACATACCGATGGGATGCATACATTGGTATGGATTATCTTGGTGACAGGTGGTTGTTGAGGTGAGACATGGTGGAGATGGAGTCCTACATATGTTGCAGGGATGTTTGCCATATGTGGAGGAGTTGACATCATGGATATTGATGCTTGGAGGATGGTATGTTGTCGAGGACGACAACGACTTTAGGTGGAGGAGGATGTAACGCCTTCAATGTTGTGCGACGGGCGGGCGCCGGGCAACCGGGCGTGCACACAAGGGCGGGCGTTATGCGATGCAACTGAGGGCGTGCACGACCGAGTGCGGGTGGAGCGACGAGTTAGCACACACAGAGATGCGACGAAAACGAAAGTTGCTTGCGACGAAACAGTTCGACACTTATGAAAATATGCGATGGAGAGGGGATGTTATACGCACTCTTCGAGCATGGTTGAACGATGGGTAGGCCGACCTATCCATGGGTGTTCGAGCGCATTGAAAGGGTGTGTAAACATGGTTATGGTGGTCGGCTGGGCAAGCCACCCACCCACCTACAACGCATATATATTGTGACATGGTTTGGGAGTTCAAACATCGATCAATCCATTCGATCATCACTCAAGGACTTCACATAAAGGTGCAGGTTTAGGAAGTGCGCAGAAGGGACAAGGTATGAGCGCATAGCTCATGCGCTTGAGTTGTAGAAGCGCACAGTTGTAACTCGCACTTGGTGAAAGACGAAGGTTGGGCAAGGTGTGTCGTGGGTGGATTGGAGTACAGATTTGTGCCGGGATTGATGAGGGTGTCTTGGTGTCTCGGGTGAGCACCCACCCATTGTGCAAGGCATGCACGAAGTTATTGTAAAACGTTGTTTTGCCTCTATTGTAAAATTGGCTAAGTATAGACTTGGATTTTGCCAAGAATACTTGTGAAGCTTGTATTATTGAAGAAAGACTGGTTAATATATATTGTTTGTGAGAATAATTTCGGCAAAATCACATAAGAAATCATTTGTCGACGCGTTTCGAACCAACCAGTGTGGTTCATCGTCAAGACAAGTTGAAGATCTGATCTGAGCAATGAGTTAAATAGGGACAGCAACCCATTCCAACAGCTAAATTTGACTGACAAACAGTTAAACCAGACCTCTATCAGCTAGGTATGACCAGGTCCAAGATGAGGGACCTAAATTTTATTTAATTATTCAATTTATTTTTTTATTTATTATTTATAATTATATATAATATCAATTGCATAATATTAATACCTCTTAATACCATCCGTGGCTCCCTCAGATTTGTAAAAGATCTTATTGACCCCAAAGACATGAAGGGCGTCTATGTCATTTGCTGCTCCTGTGGAACACCATACATTGGTGAGACTGGGAGCTCTATTAATCAAAGGATTAATGAGCATTCGACTGATTTAAGGCATGGAGGGGCCAAGTCCTCGGCCCTTGCAAAACATGCCGAGAAGACTAAACATCATGTCTGTATTGAAGAGGCTCGTGTCATTGCAAAGGTTGCGCAGTTTCACCATCGGAAGTTTAGAGAGGCCCTTGAAATCGAAAAAAGGCCTAATAATCTTAATAGGGATGATGGCTGGAAGATTAGTAGCTGCTGGACCCCAGCCCTGTCTTCCTAGCCTCCTCATTCTTGCTTCTCTTTTGTCTCAGGTTTTCCTTTATCCTCCCTTAATCTGGTGTGGTTTTTTAATTAAATCTTTTTACCCCCTTTTCCTAGAAAATTAAATTTTCCTTATGATAATGTTATAGCATGAGCAATTATAATCATTTTGTCATTAGCCCTTGTAATAATAATATCAGCCAAGAGTTGATATTATACTATGATAATAGTTTATAGTTTCATTAGTTTAACATAATATTGATTTTAATATGAATAA